>JACDOX010000146.1:1765558-1775594 GCA_014549065.1 Cardinalis cardinalis
ACCCAAGTGTTTTTCATCCAGTAACAAAGTGAGCTAAATAGCTGTAAACTGCAGCCCTGAGACAAAATACAAAATAAAAAAAGAAGAAAAAAAAAAAAAAAAAAAAGAAGGGAATGCAGGCTCAGGCTATACACTGACAAGCGGCAAGGAATCCATTGAACATAAAGTAAAGTAATAAATTAACACTTCTGTTTCTCTGCCTCAGTGTCCCAGAAAGCTGTTATATAGATGATAGTGTGCTACTGATTTGTTGCAGCTGCTTCTCTGTTTTCTGTCAGAATGTAGCCCACTCCAGTTCTGTTCTCTATTTTCACTTCTCTTTTCTACAGATCTAACTGTCAACATTACACCCTTTATTAACATTTCTGTCAAATGTCTGCTCCTTGCAAAAAAATTACAGTAATTCCAGTTTAGAATTCATTTTTTAAAATAAAAAGACTACCTGTGTGCTCTAGGAATGTAAAATTGCTTTTTCTTATTAAGGCATTCAGGTGTCAGTGCAATTGTTATCACTAGGACTGCAATCATGACAGATTTTGGTTGATATGCAAAAGGGTGTTATGAATGTAAATATAGCTGTATGATTTTTTCATTTCCAGAGAGCAAACACGTTGGGATATGCATTAAAGCAGTTCCTTGGTTTCAGTTCTATGTTTAAAGAAATGATCTTTAGCTGCAAATCTTTGGTGGCCTGGAAATTTAGGTTTGCCTGAAGCAAGGGGCACCCAGATATTCTGAGGCTTATCTCTGTGTTTAAAAACCTTTTGTGTTTAAAACCTCTGGGTTTGAAAAACTTAGCTGAGAACTTTGGCAAAATCTGGGTAGTTTTCACCTTTCCTCTCTTAGGTTCMTAAAATCAAAATCAGAAGGATAATAATTTTCATTCTGAAAAGCTGTATTTCAGACACATGGAAATAACATTAACTCACAATCTAACTACCTGCTTTAGCTTTTGTTTGGTATAAAACTGAGATTGGGTTTAGTTGGATGTCACTAAAGTAATCACTGTGTTTTTAGAGGTTGTGAGATTGGTTTGTTTTGATAKTTGCTATCCAAAATAAAATGATCATTAACAAGAGGTCAGTTAGAGGAAAACACATCAAAACATTGGCTCATAATGCAAAAGATAGATATGAATATGACAAATGCATAGAAAACTCAGTTACTAAGATTTAGCCAGGTTTGCATGTTAGCTGTATGAGAAGATCTTACTTAATCTCTGTATTTAAGATTAAAATTAATATTCTGCTTCCTACCAGCAGTCAAAGARTAGAACCTTAGGAATGTACTTTATTTTTTCAAGTACCATAATCCAAATGTTGTTTTACAAGATTTCATTTTGATTTAAATTTTCTTCATCTGTTTTTCCTTTTCTTTYCCCCAGTGCTGCTGTGTCTGAACTGTGTTGGAAAGGACATTTAAAGCCACAAAACCRGGAAAATAAAATCAAAAATAAAGGAATGATAGAAGTCTTGGTATCCCTTRCTATAGAAGGGAAAGAGAAAACAGAGGAAAAAAAGTAACATTTTTAAAGGTGTGGTTTTATTTAGGTTTTGGTGAGACACTAGCATAAATGTGATTCTTGTGATCATTAACCTGATTTACTATAAATTCTACTCCTTGAAGCCCATCCTTTTTAGAGCAGGAAATTAATTCAGCGACTCAAGATAAATAATGCTGATTGGGTTCAGTATTGATTTTTAAGGATTAGCAACAGTGGTATAAAATCAGGTAGCATTTAGAACTCAAACTTTAAATCTTGGTTTGATTTTACCTCAGTTTATTAAATTTCCAGATAATAATTATAGTCTAGAACTGTCATCATCAAATCTATTGTCAGGAGCAGCRTGTTTAGGCTGGAGCTTGTTCTTGTGAAATGGACATACATATGCACATAATTAACCTTTTTTTTTGGAACATATGTTTTGGGCTGTTCTCTATTTATTCCTTCTTTTTCTGCATTCAGTTTCTTGTTCACACTGATRTCTCTGGTTTTTATTTCTTGAGCATTTAGATCATTGAGCTTTTTTCSTAGTGTTTCTAATTTTGCATTTATAACCACGCTCAGCTAACCAAACTCTCCCAAAATTTATGAAAACTTGTGAAAACCACGTATCAATTTTCCATGGCAGAAGGTTTTGTTTGTTTTTTTAGACCTTGATACATGCTACTGTGTTTTTTTAATATATAATGCAAGCCATGTATTAGGAAGAGAGTAGTAATATTCATCTTCTGCATCATAGTGCTGATTCTTTTCCAAACCCATGAAAAACAACACACACACACACACACACAAATCTTAGTCATTCCATTACAATAAATGTGCTTTCTAAAATGCARACTATTAAACTTCATGGTCTCCTACCAAGGCTGACCTCAATGAACTTGTGTGCATTATGTGGTAGGGCCATTCAGCCTTCTCTCTTCCTGACGCCAAGATGTGGAACAAATTAATTATTAAAAATCTCATTAATCCATTTAATGTCATTGTTGGAAGTGGAAAACCAAAACATGGACAGGAAAATTTGAGTCCTGCTTTGTAATGGACAGGCTCAACTTTCTTAGTTGCTTCAGATGTGAAGAATGCAGACTTAGGAAATTAGATGTTGTTCATTGCTCGTGTGTGGCTGAACCTTCAAGAAAAAAATATTACCCAATGTGAACCATGGTTATGCTTATGTTTTCTTTTCCTCTTAATAAGGGTACTTATCATATTTGTGGAATGAGCACATTAATTTTTAAGGGATTCATCTTAGATAGTCATCTACATATTGCTCAATAAAAATCATATAATAGAGTTTCTCAGTAGCAAAAAAAAATAAAAATTATCAGATGTGTGCATGCTTCTCTCTGCATTTGTGAAAATAACTTTTGTATGTCAGTCAAAATGTCAAAGCAAAGTATCAAATACTGCAATGGAACAGGAGAAAGCAACAACCAAACTTTTTGGACACTTAAAAGCATTGGCAAGGAATTTCACTAACTGACTAGCTGGAACCACACTGTGTACTTTGATAAGAGGTGCAACAAAATTGCAAAATTGTCTTTGGTCCATSCTCTTTACTCAAAATCGGGAGCAACTTATCAAAGCTCAGAGTTACATATTTAACCATCTAAGGATTTGTGTGTGATATTCTCATCTGCTGTCATGGGCGTTTTTTTCAGTATGAAGCAATATAAACATGGAGAAGGAAATTCTAGCTGCAATGCACAGAGCATCCAGGAGGAGCTGGGCTGGTTGCAGAATGAGATCTTTGGAATTTAGGCCCTTTGTTCTGGGAAGAGCAGAAAAGCTTGCAAAWGCATTTTAGACAGTTATAAAAAGGWCATTTTCCATGCTACATTTTGAGCTCTGATGTTAGATGACTTGCATAAATACTAGTCAGTCTCTTTACYGTGGAGCACCCTCATTCCTTAAAGTGTTTGAGGAACAGAACCTTACAGACACCACCAAAACAAGAGAAGCTTAAAGGMAATTATCACATGCATGAACAACTGTGGAGTGCTCAGCCCAGAGCAGAATCCTGGCGATCCTGCTTCATCTCATTTCTTGAAGCATCGAGTCCAGCTTGGTTCCTCAAATCCTTATCAGATTGTGTATGTATTACACCAATCTTTTTATTAGCTATATCCTGTATGCTGGGGTCAGGCTAGAAGGGAATTTTTCTGGTAGGGCTTGGAATAGTCATGATGAAACAGACTTTTACAGTYGCTGCTGCTGAGACCTCCACGATTTCCCAGCAAGGGATGTCAATTCTGCTCACAATTGTTTCCTCGTGTGCAGCACACAGCAGGATCATAATCCCGCTTATAGCAGTGGGAAATGGGACAGAAAGTGACGAAAAAGAAGACCCCTTCTGCACTGAAGCAGCCTGGTGTGCAATAGTTTGTCTATTTAGAGCCATCCCTGCGGTCTGCACTAATGACATTATCTCCCAGGAGACCGTTCTCTGATGATTGCATCCCATCACGGCTTGCTCCGAGTGGCCTGAGTGCTTTTGGAAAATATTATTGTTGTAACACCTGCTGCATCCCAGTCTCCTGTTGGAAATCTAATTCCTCTTTCGGCCTGATGCTTTTTTACATTTCCCACAGTCTGTTTTCCTCTGTTGCAAGGCCAGTTTGGTTTCCTGTGGTGTAGCTGTAAAGGGCTGCTGCTCCTATCAGCCTTGTCTTGCTCATCATCTCTGTATCAGTCTTATCTGATGTGGTGTCATCTWTGCTGCTGGCATATAAATTACATTGCTGATTTTCTGTGTTTTCTCTGACTTACTTAAGGCTTTTAAGAGCATGGGATCTGGCTGTGACAACTTGTCATTCCTGGAATCYGTGACTGTCTTGTCTTGTATTAACTCATCTTATAAAACTCACTATTTCTGCATGCAGCAAGAGTATGAGCTACTCTGTTAACATTCTTCTTCATTGCATCTGTCAATATKTTTCTGAAGGGCCTTGCTCTTGGATAGTTCTTTTTCCTACACAATTTTTTTTCATTCCTGTTTTCCCTCTCTGTCATTTCTACAGAGCTGTCTATTTACATTTTATTGTGCAGAGCAACTTGTTATATTTGTATCAAAATATAGCTGCGATGAAAATTGCTGTTTTCAAACCGGAATTTTAAACCCATATATTTATATATTTCTACATATGCCATATACTTATGACAAATTCACAGGGCTGGATTTGCATATGGCTTGCATTAAGCTTCCTATGTCTCCTGGAGGGTTTCCCAGTGCTTTATTAAAATCACATGCCTTAATTTTTCATCATTAGAAAGATATTTGAAATGTATTAAAATATTAAAATTTTGTAAAGATAGGATATGCTTTATCTTCCAGCCTCATACTAGCTATTCTCAATCTTCTTTATCCCTATTTTTGAGGGATTAGTCATTCTTACCCACTGAGGTGAGTTACTTTTCTAACACTTCATATGAAAAGTGTGGAAAATGATACAGTTAGATGGTATTCTTTTTGTCCAAAAAAGCCACATAAAGAAAGCCCCATTTGAAAGGCTTTAGGGCTTCTGAAATGTAAGAAGAAACAGAATTTTAAAAAGAGAAAACATCTAAAGGCTAATTTTTGTCTGTCTGAATCTTAAAGCAAAAAGCAGTCTTAAGAAAAGCATCTTAGATGAGCAGCGCACCTTAAATTGCAAACTGAGAACTCGTGTTACAAAGCCCTTTCATTTTCAGAACTGTATGCAGAAATTACTGTGAACTTTTATGCAGGTTTCCCTTTCTCAGGGCTTTTTGAAGTTCTCCTTTAACTGTCTGCTCTGCATCCTGATTGAGGTTCAGCACATTTATATCCAAAGGAAATCACATCACGGCTGAAAGTAAATGGCATTGCTTCAGAAGACTACTGCTTCTTAAAGAAATAATTTTTTCAACCTCCTTTTGATCTTCCAAAAGAAATATTAATATAATTATTTGAAGCAGAAAAACCTTTAAGCTTTCAAGCCATTACTATAACCTATAAAAATAGCCCTTTGTAATAAATTAATTACCTTTTCTGTTCATGTATCCGTTTAAAACTGTGCAGAAGAATTGCTGTGTTATCTGTGAGTGGGAGCTTAAACAAGGTTAGGTTATTTTTTGCTTCTGAACATTTTAAACCAAGTAACCATTTTTAAGTGACCCCAGAGTGGAGAGGTATGGACTGGCTCACCCAGCTATCAAGAACAATGATTTATAACTTTTTTTCTGAATCTACCTGAAAAGCCTGAGACTCTTTCAAAAAATTGATTTGCTGGCAAGCTACAGTTAACAGTTGGAAAGGAGGCATTTGGGTGGGATCATTCATCTTGTTTTGGTTTTTTTATTTTGTTTTTTTTTTTCTCCACAGAAAATATCAGGCTGATTTTCATGCCAAATTGGAATTCCATCCTGTGAAGAGGGGCTAGGCACTATATGCAGTGGAGGTCACATGGGTTTTTTTTCCTCTCGTGATGATATATTTGGCAGGATGTATCACACAGTTAGACCCTCAAAATGGTCTCTAAAATGTCCACAATGGCTATTGACTACTGTGAATTGAATTAAGGGCCAGATGCTGGAAACTATTATATCCATAGTAATTTCACCAAGGCAAGTCAACATGAGGTGACTTTTGCTTTTTAATTTTGTGAGAAAATGGGAAATCCATCTTTGAGCCCAAGCCTTCCCACAAATGCTTTTAAACAGTAAACTCATTAGACTTAAAAATAAAACTGTGCTACAAATGAAACTTTCTGCTTGCCAGCCAGCAAAAAGAGAAGGAAAATATATTTCTTATATTGCTTCTTGGAAGTAGATGCCTTGGTATCCACCTGAATATAGAGATCAATTTTTAAGGTCAGCTGAGTTTGACAGAATTTATTTTAAGCTGGTTTCTCATTTGAGAAGCTGCATCTCAGTTGAGTGGTCTGATTCAGTTGGAGGTGAAAAATCCCAACCAAACATTTTCCTTTCAGGATAGGCCCCTGTGTCCATCTAATTTTGTCAGGCAGCACCCTATGTTTATTTATTACCTTCAGAAGTTTCTTTGAAATCTCTTATTCAGATACAGATATTTGCCCTGAAATCAGTGTCCTCCACTTGCAGAGTGAGAAGTTTTGGTTTCATCAAAATCAGTTATTTTTGTGGGCAGAAACATACCTGTTCTTTATTAAATACCACACCTCAATGAATAAGAGCTATCTCAACTTTAAAGGAAAGYTTAAATACTTTATTTCTTATACTGTTGCATCTTTTGAAAAATTAAAATTAGAAAAAAAAAGTATCCTTGAGCCCATCATTCATGTTTTTTATTAAATTAAAGAAAATCATAAAAACAAAATTTCATTTTTTAGCTTGAGATTTAGCTTTGAGTGCCAGTAGCATGGTGCTTCTCCTGGTACTCCCCAGCTGAAATTTATTCTGATTTGGCACATGTAGCAACATTTCTTGCAACTTAATCCCACATGATTAATCCCACCAATCCCATCACCTTCTAATTTGATTAATTTCTTCTGGAGTGTTTAGTGGATACATTGGTTTTAAAAAAAATTGCTATATTATTTTATATGTTTTGTAAAATATTAATCTAGATGGGTAGGCAAAAAAAAAAGAGGTATTTTTTCCTTGTCATAGAATGTGTGTAGTAGATAGAAGTTATGACACATAAATTATCGCAATAATGAACTCTTTGGATCTGTTGATCATTGAGAATTTCATTGATCTTTATATTCTGAATTTCATTGATCTTTATATTCTGTTCATTTCTGTTGGGCTTTCTGGGAAACACTAAGCTCAGGAAAAGAGGGGAGCGTTCAGAAACAGTAATTAAAAGTGATAATAAATGAGTAATAACACACACTGTTGTTGCTGTGACCTGCAAAATGCATGTACTTACCATGTTCTACACAGTGCTCCTCTCCCTGGTTGTCTTTTCTGCTCTGTCCTTTATGAAATGATGGAATATTGGATTTGCTGAGAGGGATTTATTTCCTTCCCAAACAGTAGTTAAAAAAAAAATAAAATTAACATGCCAATATACCATATGGGAAGAGAAGAGATAACTAATAGTCTAAGACAGTACCTTGATATCAATTTCCTTTCTACTACTTTACTGGMGTTAAATACTTGATCTGAAACACCAACACAGGTAAAATTAGGGTGAATTTAGATCTGAAATCTGGCTTTACCCTGCTGTGATCTAAACCTTACTTGTACGAGGCCAGATMTCTAGAATTTGATTTCAATTCTGTTCTTCAGCGCTGATTCTCTTGGATTTTTTTGGAAGGATATTTTCACATAGATCTCTCCTTGAAAAGCAAAGATAAATAACTTTGTATAGAAAATCATCAGATATTCACTAGAATTTTAAACACTTCAGAGAAAATGCCGCTGCTGAGCAGCCAGTCAGAATGAATATCTCTTCTCTGCCTTCTTCAACACACTTTACATATCAGTACTTCTCCAAAATCAGGTGTTCTCTGGTTGTCTTGAAATTGTGGAACTCTTCCACTGCTCCAGCGTGGATCCTCCACAGGAACACAGGCCCTGCCAGGAAACCTGCTCYAGTGTGGGCTCCTSTCCCMGTGGATCTGCAGATCCCTGCTCCAGAAYGGGATCACAGCCTCGTCTCTGACATCCTCCTGCTCCAGTGTGGTTCTCCTTCACAGGGGAATCTCATCTCTGGAACACCTCTTCCCACGCCTTCTCCACTGATCTTGGTGTCCTCATAGGTGCTTCTTCTTAAGTATGGTGTCTTCATAGGTGCTTCTTCTTAAATATRGTGTCTTCATAGGTGCTTCTTCTTAAATATGGTGTGTCTTCAGAGGTGCTTCTCAAATATGGTGTGTCTTCACAGGTGCTTCTTCTCAAATATGGAGTCCTCATAGGTGTTTCTTCTCAAATATGGTGTCCTCATAGGTGTTTCTTCTTAAATATTGTGTGCTCATAGGTGCTTCTCAAATATGGTATCCTCATAGGTGCTTCTTCTCAAATATGGTGTGCTCATAGGTGCTTCTTAAATATKGTGTGCTCATAGTTGCTTCTACATTATGGTGTCCTCATAGGTGTTTCTTCTCAAATATGGTGTCCTCATAGGCGCTTCTTCTCAAATATGGTGTGTCTTCATAGATGCTTCTTCTTAAATATGGTGTCCTCATAGGTGTTTCTCCTTAAATATGGTGTCTTCATAGGTGCTTCTTCTCAAATATGGTGTGTCTTCATAGATGCTTCTTCTTAAATATGGTGTCCTCATAGGTGTTTCTCCTTAAATATGGTGTCTTCATAGGTACTTCTTCTAAAATATGGTGTCTTCATAGGTGCTTCTTCTTAAATAAGTTATTCCACCGGTATTAATATACTTTCAAATTGGCCCTGCCTTGGCAACCAGCACCTCTGCCCTCTGTCTTGGAGCTGCCAGGGGTTGTCTTTGCTGGACATGGAGGAAGCTCCTGGCAGCACCTCACAGGAGCCACCACCCCTGTAGCCGCTCCTGCTACCAAAACTTGGTGGCACGAACATTCTTGCTWTACAAATCACAGTGCTGTGGGAGGTGAGTGTCTTCAGAGCACAGGGTACACACTTTGAAGCAATGTCATTAGGGGAAAAAATGCAATGAAGTTAATCATAAAATAAAAGAGCTCAAAATAAAGAGCTGCAGAGAGAGAAAGGGGCTAGAGAAGGCTACAGGGGGAGCTGGGACATCACTGATAACTACTGCCTAGAACAAACCAGACAAACCAGGTGATTTTTATGTGTGACTTGCCTGAGGTAGAAAGGGAATGAGTGTTTTCTTGCTCTGCTATGATATTTCAGTGGGATTTGCCAATATTTCCTGAACTGAGTTGGATGGAGGGTTTGCAGAGCAGAGCTGAGGCTGTGCGGAGCACGGAATTGCTCGTTGTTTCCTTTGTGTGACATCTTTCTATGTCACCAGGATATTTAGTGGGTTTAGTGGTCTATATAACCTGTGAGGCRCTGCTGGAAGAAACTCRCCAGAGAAGCTGTTACAGAACATAYACTAACTACTRAAAAGGCCATGCAGAAAACTCCTTTGGGCCRCTCAAAGATATGAATTGCTGGTGCAGCTGTGTCTGTGTAGCAATAAAGAGTTTTATGCACTCCAGTCAAATGGCTTCAGCGTGCTCACCTCGCTGCAATCGGCCCATCAGAGATAAATTGGTGTGTGAAGGAATGTGTCTGCAGCACAGAGCAGTGAGGAACTTTCTTGATTGATAAGGCAACAGGGAAAAGGCATTATCTTTCTGGTCAGCTGCCAAAGAGCTCGCCATCTGATTCACRAGCAAAGGAAGATGTGAATATTCCCTATGGATTAGCAAATATCACTCAGAACAATTTACAAAGGCTGTCAGCATAAGGCAGAAGAGGCTCTGACATTTGGCAGGCTGTAGGGAGAAAGATTATGCTACTTAATTCTGAATTCTCTTTCAAATCTGTCCTGCTTCTCTGTAGCATGTATTGTATAGATGGCTGTGCCCTGATGGGTCCTGGTTGCTCTTGATGGGCTGCAGCTGCGATGTCCTTCAGTGGGCTGCAGCTGTA
>JACDOX010000146.1:1777191-1835303 GCA_014549065.1 Cardinalis cardinalis
TATGTCACCTAATCTTTTGGATTGCTGCAAAATATAAGAAATGTCAACCAGGAAATGGTAAACCATTTTTTTAAATGATTCAAAATGAAGAAAACTAAAGGCACATATTTTAAAGAAAATATAACATTTATAACAGTAAAAATACATTAATAATCTAAAATTTTATTTTTCCATCTTGTCTAGTTTAGTCTTAAAATCACTTCTACTTTAGATGTTCATTTAATAATGGAAATGTTAAAGCAATGGTAATTTCATGAAGCATATTTATTTTTTAATAAATGTTTTGTCCATTGAAATTTAAAAACCTAATCTTTCACAGAGAATTGCAGATTGMGTCAGTGTCTATATTTATATCCTAATGACTCTAAGGAAGAAAACAGAATTAACATATAATGCTTAATTATGAGAAAAAAAAATGCAGTAATCCCATAACTTGGAAGTAAATTTCTGGTGCATAATAGAGGTTTTAATTATATACTTTCAGTGTGCCAATTCYTAATTATGGTTCTGGCACTGGATTTAAGAGAGAAGAAAAAAGCCCCTATGAAAACTATTGAAACAAAATAATTATAATTATTACATCATATTATAATATAATATAATATTATATTATAAATAAATATATTTATTTATAATATAATAGATTACTATTATATTATAATTTTGGAAATATCATTTTTTACAATCTTGCTTGTGCATTTGCATCATTGAATAGAATAGTTTGCCATTAAATATTTCCCATATTGTGAGATATTGTGAATGCTGMCCGATGCCTGCCATTGTGCAAGGTCTGCCATTCCATTGTCTTCAAAAAAGAATCAATGAGTTTTGAATGCTGGGTTTCAGGGTTATATTTAAGATCTTTTTCCTGGATTTTTATATGTATCGTTGTTCTTCTTTGTACTGTTTTGGTGGTCCTGTGGTTTCTCTACAAGAGTTTACCAAGAAATTGCACCTTGAGATTAAGAACCAAGCTCCTTTGGTGCTACACGCATCAGTTATTATCTCTGGTCTGTGTGGCTGGTCCAAAATAAAATGTCTCCCCCAATTCAGATGGAAATGAATCTCAGGGAAACTGAAGGAGTCTACAAGTCTTTGCAGAAATTTTAAGTAAGTGATTTCTCAGCATTTTACTTTCAGATTTAAAAAACCTAATAAGAACAAAATTGATTGCAACAGGCAAAATGTCCTTCATAACAATGTTTAATCCATTAACCATAACATTTCAGTCTCTCACACCATCTCTGTAGGAACAATCATTATATCATATAAAGAAATAAAGAAATGCTAAATGGTCTGCGCACATATGTATATCTTTGAACCGTGGTATTCATGAAAAAAAACCCTGACTACTGATTTTTCTGAGGAACAGTCTAAATATTACMCAAGAACATTGATATCAGGATTAAGTAAGAAAAAACTTAAACTTGTCAGGCTCTGCAGATTCAGGGCTGATAGCTAGAAAAACACTAGAAAACAATCCAAAAGAAAAAAAGCAGCAGCTGATTTATTGTCTCTATGTGTGTGTGTGTGTCCAACTTTTGTTCCATTAGTTGTATCATTGAGTTGAAGGTAATTTTACATCYAGAGATGTGTTCTGGTGAGCTGTACCAGAAATATCTTTCCATGTTTCTCTTCATCCAGACCACTRCCACAGTGTTTGTATCCAGGTGTTAGGATGCTCTATGCCTGTCCAYAGCAGCTGCCAATCCTAATCCCTGCTTTTAACAGAAGCTGTGCATAAATTTGCTTTTCTTGCTTGAGGATAAAATTTACCCTCAAAAAGACACTGCCTGCTAAACCCTGTTTTGTAAATGCACTTGAGATGACAAATGAGGGATACAAAATGTGCTGCTCATGTGCCCTATCTGAAGGTACAAAGTTAAAGCTGCCTCTTGCTTGTAAATTGTCCAGCAAAATAACAGGAGAAAACAACTTTGGGGAGTTGGTGAATGRTGGGGGTTTGGGTACAAACAAAATAGGTGATTAGTAGCAGAGCAGCTAGAACACAGCAAGTGCTGGTTTTGTCACTGCTTTCCCCAGACTCCCTGCCCATTCTTTCCCCACAGTTGTTCCCCACACACTGTGCTGATGAAAGATTTACTTCTGAGGTTACCTACYCCCTGTGCTCTTGATTTTTTGCCTGTGTTCATTTTTGCCCCCTGTTTATCTTATTCACTAATGTGAACAGCAACTCTTGTGCTAGGTGGCCTTTCAGCTACATAAGCCTTTGATGAAGCATTAGAAAAAAATCTCAGTGTTTGTTGTATTCATTTTAAGATTTCTCAATTCTTTTTTTTTTTTTCCCTTGAGTTCTTTACAGAATAAAATCCAAAATTCTGAAGGCCTTCATTTGCCAACTGGCCAAATTGCATATCTAGATATTGTCTGAATTGTGTAAATATTATAATGTGCACTTGAAAACTACTCCACAATTTCTTTCTGTATAACATCAAAAGAAAGCAGTTGCATGAAAACCACTTCCTACACTTTGCTATTTTGTTAAATGTGCTCTAAAGAAGCATGAGATTGAAGTGTGAGTACATACAGGGCTTATAAGAAGCAGCTGGTCAGAGAGATTGAAGTTGCTTCATTTGAACAGGAAGGTGGGCTCTGAAAACAGCTCCTGAAGGTTCATGATAGTTACTTGTAGAGAGAAAAAGCTTAGATAACAACCAAAAGTTTTAGAGAACACTTTTAGACCCTTGATTTACATGTAGGCTATACTCTGGGAAGTGTTTGAAGCAATCCATATTTGAACATAAATGTCAATTAACATTTTCTTTTGGTAGAAGTCCCAGGCAGCTCCATTCCATTCAGATTCCTCAACCAGAGAGGAAKCTCCTTGTCATTCAGAGTAACGAGACCAGCTCTGCACTGAAGTGCTGATGAAGCTTCAAAAGGTAATAATGCAGCCATGGCACTTGAAAGGCTGATTTTTCCATATGAATATTGGCATTTACAGTTATAACAACTGTGATGAAAACGATGAGGTTAATGAGTCCTTGGGGTCCAGGACACATAGTGAGTACTAATTGGGATCAAGAATAAGTTTTATCAAAAGCTGTAGCACTGAGAAGTGAGCAGCTTTCTGGATGAGGAGTTGATGCCTTGTGCTCTAAGAGCCAACAGCAGTTTGCTGATTTGTRATAATCTCTGTTAGGGGAAATCAGGTGGGATGTTATGTGACTGCTTGCTTAGATGGTATGTTTGCCTTAAAAACACAGAGAGAAGTTTTTTTTTCTTCTGTATTTAACTAAATAACCAAGACCTATAAGAAAATTACACAAGGAAAACTGGCAACTTTCTTGTTTTAATTAATTTAATTTTAATTTAATTCAGAACTAAAACTAATGGTAAGAGTCCTAAAAACGCCTAAAGGTTCAACTCTTTAAGACCTCAGTTATATAATTTGCAATTATAGCCTGTTAAAATATTAAATGAGCAAATAATAAGTCCTTTGCTCCACATACATGCTGTTTTTCCTCTTTTCTCAACAAGATTATAGCTGTAGCAACAAAATATAGCAATAATTGACAGAAAAAAAATGGGTATTTTCTGGAGATTCATCTCATTGAGTAGATCAGATGACATCACCATAAAAGTGCCTTTTTAATTGTTATTATTGATCAGAAAATGAGTCAACCCCTTGGCTGACCCCATGGGGGCATTTAATGGATATGACCATAGTGGGATTTTGCAGATGAATCAGAGCTTTCTTGGCCTGTGCTGAAGAATTCAGACACAAAGTTTTGTTATTGACCATTCCAGAAAGGGAAGAACTCAAATGTGGAACTGTGTGCAAGAAAGACTGGCTCGTAATCTTTTGGCTCAACATCAAGCCTGCACGTCATGTCTCTTAAGAAATAAAAGAGAATACTCAATTTTCTTTTAAACATTTCAAATATGAGGGAATGCAGAGCATCCCTAGTTAAGTTGCCTCACTGGTTAATAATTCTTACGGTTTAAAACAGACCTTATTTCTAATTTCCATTTTGTGAGCTTTAACTCTCAGTCAAGGAATGAATATAGTTGTATCTTAGCCTGCTGTGTGGAAAAACCCTCTGGTGAAAGATACACCCTCCCCCTGTCTGTTCTTACAGATCCCTTAAGCTTGACTTTGATGAGCTAAATAGATTGAACCTATTAAATCTCTTTCTGTGAGGCAGATTTTCCAGTCTTTAAATCATCCTTGCTGTTTTGCAGCATGGTTTTAATCATGTGCAGAATAGCCTTGGATATACTTTTGCAGTAAACATCTTGAATAATATCTTCACTTTATTTTTGTCCAGACAYCCACCTGTTAAACACTGCTAAAGGCCTTATTAACTGGACATCCTTCTAAGAAGTCAGTCTGAAATGGACATTTACGAAGATTTTTCCTCCCCACCCCAGAATCACTGCTAGAATAGGACCATAAATATGAACTGTAACCTTTGTTTCAGGAGCATGGCATTAAGATCAGAAAAACTCTAAATATGTGGTGTTTAATGATTTCTGACATAATAKTATAACATTATATACTATATTATGTATATACTATACCATTATGTACTATATTATATATATACTATATATTGTATAGTATATATACTATATATTATATATGATATTATCATTTATTATCAATATTTATATTATTTTAATTATATTATATTATTAAAATATATTAAATATTATAATAGTATAACATAAAATAAAATTTCTGATTTTGTAAATATAGAATTATAATAATTTATAATACATTATAAAATATAATAATTTTCATGAATGCCATTGTTCTGATATAATAGTAGTTCACTGCCTAACTGAAACAGTAGTATAAATAGCTTCTAAAATATTTTTTAAATATTTACCATAGAGCATTTAATTTGAAAATATTAGCAGTTGTCCATGGTTTTCAAAAATGGGTGGCAGAGATAATGAATTCTCCTGCTTCTGGCAGGAGAAATGTTATTGCCCAGGCTGTTATTTGGATGGGACCATTACATGGTATCTGGTGGTTGTCTACTGTGCCAATCTGCAGACTTTTTCAAGCATACTCAGGATATCTTACAGGCAGAATAAAAGTCCCTCTTGACCCTATACCCTTTAAAGAATTTGTAAATGAGCCTTTCAGCACATTTTCTTTTTTCAGTTCATCATTTTATGCATTCAAGCTGAATTGGGAAGAGTTGCAAGTTCAACCTGTATCAATTACCACAGTGCAAGATGGCTTGGTGGTTTATTTTCTACTAGCTGGTTCTAAAACAGGGGGATAAGAAAATATCCTTGATTCCCTAGCAAATCACTGCCAATGTGTCTTTATGAGGAGCTGAAGCAGATTTTTGGGAGTTCTGTGAACATGACAGTGTATCTTCTCCTATACATTCTGTTCAGAGTTTTGCCATTAAATAAGTGAGAAATACCTACTTGAAAATGTCAAATCTGATTTTATTAAGCCTTCACAATGAAGCCAAGTATGAAAAGGGGAAGTCTTAGTGTTTTTAAACTGTAGGTATAAATTTATGTTATAACACATAAGGATTTTAATGTTTGATATATTCTTTCTGTATTAAGAAAAACTTGGTGAAAGCACTCTTATTAAATGGATAACTCAACTAGAATGAGTGCATTCCAGCAAACTAGGTGAGGTAAAGGATGATTTAACTTTAACTTCAGTCAAACTACTACTAAAGTTGACAGCTGAATAAATGATGTCTGAGTCAATTCTTTCAAGGTCAGATATGACCCAGAGGGACTTGGTCCAGGAGGCACAAAACCAAATAGTTGCAGATCAAAAAAGTTATAAGCTCCACTGGGTAGGACCCAGACATGATAGCTCAGGTTCAAGGAAGATATGTACTAATATAGATCATGAAGGAACAACTGAAATGTCTTCCTGGAACTTGTTCTATTTTGTTTTTAATAGATGTTAAATGGAAAGTGGGCATTTAAAAGTACAAAATATTTTCCGTCCGAAGTTTTGATCCATTTTGACCAAATGCTCAAAAGTCTGGCTCTTTGAAAATGAGCATTATTTCTATAATTGTAAAAGAGCTTAATCCATTTTAAAGTCACACTAATGACTTTGATATGCCATAAGCACTGTACACCCACAAGTATTCTAAACATGAGCAAACCCAAAATTCCAGTAGCCTGTTCAACACCAGAYTTCTCATATAGTTTATAAAAAGTGAAAGTCTTTATGTGATACTGTATGGTACTATTGACACATCAACAAGAAGAAGAGATAGGGTTTTTTTTTTTTTATGTTTGGGAAGTCCTGGTATTGTCCATATAAGCAAAAGGGTGGGCTCTGGTGCAGTGTAGAATCTAAAATTCAGGAGAAACCCTGTAGTGCCCTGATGGGTGTGTGGGCAATAATTTCTACAATTCTACAAGGTCTTGAAGAGCACATGCAAGGCATGGACATCCCACTGGCTTTTTCAGTGCTTGAGTTTCCATCRGTTTTCATGGAGGGAGGAGAAGATATAGTTGCCTGTTTCTGTAAAGAATAATTTGTCTCTTCATTTCCAAGCGCTACAGCATGGCAATGGAGTGCAAATGGAACAAAAAGTGGTGTCTGGGTCCTTTGGGTGGTTACAGCTTTCAGCAGGAGCTCTCCCTGGAGCTGTTCAATGCTCTGCAGCCTGTCCCAGCTCTCTGGAAATCCTCTCCCATTGCCTTTTCATACAGAAGAAGACTTGTCAACAGCAGGACTTGATGCATAGAGGTAAGAATTCTTACTAAAATTTGTGAGGCATCCTTTACACTTTCTAAAAGGGTTTGAAAGCCCAGTATTCTATTTTGCAAAGAATACTTCCTTCCCTCAATAAGCAGCATACATCACAAATTTTTTGCTGAAAGGATGACAGTATGGACATTGGAAAATTCAACAATATATATAATTTTTGAGAGATATTTCGACTCACTTTGCCTGCTGCTTAGACTAAAAATCCAGGCAAGTCTCATTTTTGCAGCTAAGTTTTCTCTTTCATTTTCTTCCAGCAAAACACTTCTTCAGGGTTACCTGTCTGTGTGACAGATGTCCCGGTTTTTTCATTCAAATCTGATTTTTGGGCAGCTTTTCTATTAAGCTCTGTGAATATTCATGAAGACATTCTGATGTACCTAGAGTTGACTTAACTGGGCAATGGATCAATTGCTGCTAAAACTTATGTTAAAAGAGAACTMAAAGAGAAAAATAGAGGAAAAAAACCAAAACCCCTACCATCTTTCCATCTATTTTAGAAGTATTGCACTGATTGGGAATAATTTGGGGCTGAAAGAATCTCTCATGGGACTGAGAGTGAAACTATTGTCTTTCAACTGCATGGTGGAATCTAGCAGGATCTGAATGAGCAACAGAATCTTGATTTTTATTTTGTTTATGCAAATGGCTTTGCTGTGTTCTGCTCCTGCTGATTTCCCAGTCATTGCCAAGCTAAATCCATGCCAGGGTTAGTAGCCACACACCCCTAATTTAGCAATTGCATTTTGAACTCCAGGCATTTTAAGAAAGAATTTATAAGAGTTATTTTTTCTTTCCTAGATAAAAAACTTTGTCTCAGCTCAGTGTTCACAGAGACTGCTCTGTCTGCCTGCTTGATTTGTTTTCTATTTATAAATTGAGTTATATCTCCAAAGAGGTTCATTTCTGAGGGAGATCAGCTCTAGCCAGTAGTGTGAACTGAGCAGACTGGGGAAACAAAGCTTTAGAGGGAGGCTAAAATAAAACAACTGTGCAGCCTTCATTTGGTTTCCATTATTCAAAGTAAGATAACACTGTGGATTTTTTTTAAAGGAAAAGACACTGAAATCCCAATTATCCAGGCATCCACAGTCAGAGTCACTCTTGCTGATGAATTCTCAGCATCTTTACTCCCCCACTATTGACTTGCTATTAGTCATACTTCCATTGGTTGTGTTATCCCAAAATATCCATGTGAGAATAACACTTCACACAGTGGGTAAGTAAGAATAAAAAGAACCCTCAATAAGAATAATCATGCTTTGGGGCTGATGTTGAGTATTCTCCTTTAATCTACAGAATCTTTTAGAACTTGAGTTTGGGAGGGATTTTTTTTTATCCCATGGGTGAGATTTCACCTGATGCTATTTCCAGCAGAAGTGCCTGCATCTAATTTCTGAGTCTCAGGTACCATCTCCCTTTTAATAWTTTTTTTTCCTTCAGAGATGGAGATAAGGTATCTGTGTGCCTAGAGATACTGGTACATATCTGACCTCTGTGTCTCCTGGTAAATGGTTGGAATTTAAATTGCTTGGCTGGTGAAATGTTTCAGCTTTTTCCTCATGAGAGCTGAGCTTCTGTGTTTGTGAGGCCCATTAAAAGGAGTGCATGGTCACATCCTAGGAGATGAGCTAATCTAGTCTTTTTTATTCAAACTGTCACTTAATTCAGTGTAATTTCTGCAATTTCTATATATTATACAACACTTCTAAATAGCATCCTGTCCAATAGACTAGACTATAGGATATAGCTGCTCAAACTATGTAAATGTCTCTTTTGTCATGCATTCTAGAAAAAATCAACTTCATTTGTTGAAATTCTCCAGCCATGTTCATGGGAAAACCACAGGAGCTAAGTATWGGTCAGGTACAACCTAAAACAAAAATTCAAGTTCTTTACAGTAAGCTTCTCATGATCTCTATAAAAGAATGTTGTTATTTTTTGATGCCTTCCTATCCCACAATTCCCATTTCTATCCCATAGTATACACTGAATATTTAAGTAAATCTAGCTTCATAGTCTTAGTTCCATCTGTGTGTATATGTACAAATATAAATGGAAAAAAAAATGAGATCTCCTCAGAACTAGTGCTAATGTCTCATTTTACAAAGTTTAGTGGTTTGAGTAGAATGTCAGCTTTCCATAAAAGAAAGAACTATGCGAGTGATTGTGCGTATAGTGATTATAGTGATTTTTCTGAGGAGAATGAGAAAATGAAACTTGCTATTCTGGATTGCTAAAGACTGAGACTTGTTCTGACAGTGCCAAGAGCTGACAGAGCTCCCCTACATGTTACAAATAAAAGCAGAAACAATTTAGAAAAAGTAAATAGGAGGCTATTGAAAGAAAAAAAAACCTGTAGAATGAAGCATTTTGATTCTTTGCATTTTTTATGGACTATCTGTCCCTGTGACAGATCTTCCTCACAAATAAAACAACAGATATTTAAACACTGACAAGTTTCATCCCTTAAATTTTAGAAATTTAGAAAAAATCTTCAAATCACTTAATTTACTAAGMACCTAAGAGGATTAAACAATCTCCAAACCACATTCCAAAGCAGCAAAACACAGGAGAAGCAAAGGAGATAACATTGTTTTCCTTTTTCTCTGAGGCTTCTCATCTTCCCAGGAGAAGAATCCTGGGCAAGGGGATTTTTCAGAAAATATGATGGTGACACTCTTTCAAACATGCTAGAAGCTCCAAATTTTCCTTGCCAAGACTGAAATTGCGTGCAAAATAGATTTAGTAGTGTCTCCCTAGAAAGTAAGCAGGGGAAAAAAGGTTCACAAAACCTGAAAAGAAGATCACATTTCTATTGCAGTCATTTTTAGCTATACAGAGGAGATTTGGAAGCCTTGGGTAGCCAAGGGAGACAGAGGTGCTGCTCTTGCTCACCATGTGGTTCAGGGGCATGTGATCACTCAGGGTGGAACACTGACCTYTCCCAGCCTCATCCAAATTCTTGAAATTCTTAACGTTCAAATTCTTGTTCTTAATGTTCAACTTAAGAACATTGACTTTGCTCTCCCCATTCCCATGAGTGAGTCTGTATCCAACTACTAATGTCATGTGCAAATAAATTCCTATGTGCTTATATACATTTAAATTTATTACATTTCTCTCTAATGTGAAGAGTATCAGAAAAGCTTTTTTCGTCTTTTTTTTTCCCTSGGCAGAAACAATTTGATTGAAATTTCATGCTGTTTGGCTCTTGACAMAAATAATTTCAGTAAATCATCCTTCACTGTTTTCTTTCTCTGAAGAGATGCCCAATTATATGCAAAATACTTTAAAAYTACAGCAGGTTTTTGAATTTCAAATTCAGAAAACCCCAAATCACCGATGACTTAAGAAGAAATTTAAACTTTAGAGGCATATATAGAAAACATGAGGACATATAACTGTATGAGCATGCTTCTTTTTCAGCCAGATTTTATTYGGGCTCCTAAGTGACACCTTTAGTAGTAGCTCAAATTCAAAATTTAYGAGAGAGTAGAATGGATTAGTAATATAAGAACAGCCATGCACAACAGAAAATTATTGAAAAAAATTAAACTGCTTTGGGAAWTTTTATTATTTATTGTCCTATTTTGGCAAGAATAGTTTGTTCTAGGTTTCTGAACAGGAAGTYTTCTTAGTCTTCCTCTGGACTCATAAGACCTGCATTGAAAAATTTGCTTTTGTACTTAGTAATTAAGATCTTAATATATTAATGRGTACTTGGTAATCAAGGTGATACTATATAAATATGTATTATTTTAAATTCCTCCTTGCTGCTTTCTTAATCTCTTTCTCTAGCTGAGTATATGATTGAATATATTACTCATATGTGGTATTTTTAGGGCTCCCCAGATGGAGGAGGAGTGAAGGAATCTGACTCCATGTTCTTAGAAGGCTAATTTATTATTTTATGACATTATATTATATAAGAGTACTAAGAATTATATTAAAGAATAGAGGAAGGATACAGACAGAAGGCTAAAAGATAATAATAGAAAAACTTGTGATTCTCTCCAGAGYCCTGACATAGCTGGATGATGATTGGTCATTAAGTAAAAACAATTCACAAGAAACCAATCAAACAATGRCCAGCTGTTAAACAACTCCAAACCACATTCCAAAGTAGCAAAACACAGGAGAAGCAAATGAGATAATTATTGTTTTCCTTTTTCTCTGAGGCTTCTCAGCTTCSCAGGAGAAGAATCCTGGGCAAGGGGATTTTTCAGAAAATATGACGGTGACACTCATACATTTTTTTTAGCAGTGTGAGAATTAATGCCTGTTTGCCCTCACAAATGGAGCCCCTTTCTTTGAGCAGATGGGCAGTTAGACACTGGCTTGTGCAGCAGYGCTGCCAGGGAAGGGGGATAATGCTGGATGAAGCAATACTGTCTCCATCCAACTCTCATATAGTGCCTTKGTAGACAGTGGGAGAACTAGAAGAAATAGGTTCTGCCTTAGGAAATACACGTTAGGTGTTTTTTTCCACAGATGAAACTATGATARTTTAGCCTACCTGGGACTGTGGCTGTGCACTCCATTAAGGAGAGCTGGTGCAAAACTGCAGTGCCACATTTGTTGAGGCACACACCCATAAAACAACATGAATTGGTTAATCTGGGAGGTCAGGACTATCTGAGTCTTTCCTGAGATACGAAGTAAAATGTTTCATGGGAACTAAATTGATTTGATGAGCAAGGAAGACCTCCATGGCAATGTTGAAGTTACAGTTCCAGAAGAACCCATGTGATTTGAACACTTGATTCCATCTGGGAATTGAAATCTCTGAAGTCAATAACTACAAGTAGGAGTTGCAGCCTCATGGTGGATCACCCAGCGTAGTTCTGGCTTTGCAACCATACACACCCTTTCCACTAGCAKCATGAAAGTTAGGGGCTCTCTAACCAGCCTCTTTCTGCTGAAATATGAGTTTTCTTGTGTGTTTTGGTAGGGCTTGTATGATCAGGAAGTCTGAAAAAGGGCTGTCAGACAGGATCAACCCCACATCTGATTTAGTGTGTTAATCCCTGCATTGCTACAGTTTGTTGCTGTGGGAGATAATAATTACAACATCCTCCTAGTGCAGGAGAYGATCCAAGAATTGGAATTTTACAGTTTCCTTCAAAATGAAAAACATGTGTTWAAAGTCATATTGATTATCTTAATCCCATCTCCCACAGCAATATAGTTCAGCAGTRTGACTCCTCCTTGTCTGTAGTATGCCTGGCAGGAGAGAAACAAAAACATTGATCTGCTATTGACTAAATATACTGGGAAGTATTTTGTGCTAACCATTTGAATAGGAAATAAAAAAATGCTCTAAAATAACATTTACTACCACGCTTCATGATACTACCATAGAAACTAAGAGTTTTTTCTGAATGCTTTGCTTTCGTATTTGTATTTTCACACAGAAAAGGGATGTTAGCTACTAGTCTTAGACAAGAAAACTGATCATTAATTTTGCATTTTGTAAAGTCCCACTAACCAGACGACATTTACAAAAAGATAGGCATCAGACAAAGAAMATAGCAATTTAAAATCACAGAAAACTGATTCAACACACCATTAAAATGGTTTATTTAGATCTGTTTTGAAATATAATGATGTTACAAAGCCTTTAAAAGTCTAACTAAAGAAAAAGGTGTCTAGATWGCTAAGTGGCTTTTAGTAAGATGTTGAAGCCCATCTCTATGTCCTTTTCAAACCAGCTTGCGTTGGCAGGAAAAAGCTGTTTCAMGACTGTGACTTGATAGCACCAGTCAGATGGACTTGTGATGCTYAGAGAGCTCTTTAAGTATTATGAAATGTAATTCTAATTTCAATGAATTGGCTGCTTTAGCAGTGGTGATGGGAAGATGATGCAATGACGATAATATATACAACTATGAGACCTTGAACTAAGAGATTTCTCTCTGGTGGACAAGTCTGGAGGTGCATGTGTGCCTGGTTTCTGTGTTTTATATCCAGCATCACAGTAAAGCCAACTGTCGGCTAATCCAAATATATTTCATCTTCCAAACCCTGCTAATCATGTACCTACAATTGTGATTGAGATGGTCACACTGGCTTAAGTAATTAATATTGTTGGTAAAACTGACAGTAGGCTTCAATGGTAACAATTACTATAATTTTAATTMGGATAGTACTTTCCCCCATCCTACGCAGTGGGAAAGGACTAAGGGTTTGAAGTCTCACTTCACTCCTTGTGAAAACAGTTTGATACAAAATTCTCATTTTGTATCTTTGAGGSTTGCTTGTCCCTTTGGCAGCTTGGCTCCCCTAGGAGTGAGGCACAGCAGTGGATTTTAGGAAGCATGGCGTGGGTGAGCCCAGTGTAGAATGGAGAAGGAAGCAAACAGTATGGAATGGCTGTGCTGATTGAGTCTTGAGTGAGTAAAAAATAAATACCTGTGCCTGCATCAGGAGCAGTTCTCTTTCTCAAGCAAAGAGAAATTCCATCACAATGATGCAGCTTCTTGATTCATAAAGTTGGAGGGATTAGGCACACTACGTGAGGCACGAAACTGGAATGGTCTCTGTGATGGTCCCTGAACTGCTAAAGCTGATCCAGAGCAGCAGCAATTTATACAGTGTCAGGGAAAGGTTGGCCAGTCCCAGCTGGAATACTCAAACTCTTGATTTGTACACATGAAATAATTTTAGAGGTTTACTGAACATTCCTTTTCTTCTTTTATTTTATTTTTTTTTATTAGCATGTGTTTCATTAAATCCACAAGATATGATTACCATGCAGTTAAAATAAGCTTTTCATAATGAAATGCACGAAATTCTATCATTAACAGCCATATTGCTTGATTTAAAACTGACATTAGGAACATTTAAAAATGCCTCTATAGAATACAGCGGGCATACATAGCACAAATGTTGCCATTAGTGTAACACACTGTGATAAACTTAATAGATTAGTAGAAAAAATATTATAGCAAGTGAGTAATAACAGTTAACAACTTTGAAAAACTAACTGCTTCAAGTTAAAATCTTTGGAAATATTATCATTTGTAGCACTGTTGAGTATTAGTGCAGCTCCATATATATATATATATATATCCCTTTAGGGCTCTTTAATGGTACAACGATGCACCACGGAATAGTAATGAAAAATTTATGTAATTTCAAAAAAAAAGATAGGGATAATATTCATTCATTACTGGTCAAACTTTCCTGGATGTTAGAGAAGTGAGTTAACTGTAAGTGCTTGTTTCAAACTAGATTTCACACTGGAAGTAGGAAAAGACATTTGCCTTCCAGGTACTTAATGATTCCATTAGACAATGATGGATTTTTTGTATTATAGAGATTCTTAGAAGATGAAAAATACTGATTGCTTCCCTTCTCTAATATAGCAATAGTTCATGTCTCAGAACTAGTTTGATTGTCAAAGTGAATAATATTTTAATATGTTTAGAGATGGCCTCATTCTTCTTGGTGGAAAAATGAAATTACTTCTGACATTAGGGTGTTTTGTTATCTGTTCCTTGAGTAGCATCAATATCACATAATTTTGATGGCATGCTTCAGGTGTGATTTCTGGAAACAAAATGCAAGAGAAAAAAAATGTCCTTAATGCATCATAGTTTGAATTCTTTCTCTGTAAAAAGCAATTGTGCGTTAGAGCAAAAATATTTGAGTTTTCTATGGAATGAATAYTAAACTAGACCAAAGGTCTCTATCAGAATGCTATCTTAATGAAAATGAAATTCAAAAAATAATAAATCTATAAATTGAAATAAAAGAAAAGTTTTAAAATTTTTTCTTTAGCATGAAAATCTTTACTACCTTATCAGACAACACTGATTTCTAAGCCTGACCTCAGTGAACAATTATAGTATATAAGAGGAGTTCTGAATGTAAGTAAGACTCTACCCACTTTAAAGGTAAGTAATTTATAGTCTGATTTTTCTTTATTATAAGTGACTGGTAACTGTGTTGAATATTGTAATTTAAGTAAATAGGCTTAATACTTAATGATTATTTTTCAATTCATGTACATAAATACAATTTTTTCTCTCATTTTCTAAATATTATTATGGCTGGTGTCAATCAATTTCAGCTCTCTCTGTAATATTATTTCACTCTTCGCATTCTCTCTTTTTCATCATGACATTTAAGCTTAAAAAAATGTTAGGAAGGCATTCTCCATCTGGGAGCATTTACAGGATCAAATGCCAGAGATYCAGTTTTACATATCTGCCATTCCCAAGGGGAAAATTACCTTGGACTCCATCTGCTTCTGTTCTTTTTGAGTTAGGGAGGAAAAATTAATCCGAGTTCTACAGAAGTAGAAACACTTGTGGACAAATCTCTACATTTTACATGCAGATGGAAATTATCAGTTGGAGTGTAAAAGAGGATAATCAMGGAGCTCAATTTCATGACCATGGTGATTTTAAGAGGGATGTGGTGGTGTTACCTAGCCTGGGGGGTTTTGTTTATGATAAATTGTCTGTGGATTTCCAGGCTCTCAGGTTGATTACAGCAGTTAGTGTAGAAAAGTGACTATTTGAAGAAAGTAAATAAGATTCAGTGTARGAAAATATGCTTGAATATCTGCTATAAGGATCTAGCTGGCCTCACATCTGTCCAATGACTTAGCTGTTCACCTCTSTGGGTTTGCTGGTTGAGTAAGCAATGGATTGTGAATGGCAGGCTTAGCTCCTCTCTTTCCATACCATGCCCCCTCACAAGTACAAAAAAAAAAAAATTACCAGAAGCCTGAGGAATATTTTGTCTTCCTGGCTTTCTTTCACTACAGCAGTTCATTCCAATATTTGCATCATTTAGGGTGCTGGCAGCTGAAATGATACAAAAGCAGGGAACTGCCCTCAAAGTCAGAGATTAGTAAATTATCTTGCTGTCAAAAGTAAACCCTGAACTCAGTGGCATAGAGTAACACTGGATGGAACACCTGGAACCCCAAAGGATCTTTAGTGCAAGAGCTTCATCTCCCTTGTTTAGGCATCTGTTCTGKGAGCAGACTCTGTCGTGTTGGGCACTGTGAAGAAGATGAGTGATAGAACCATGCAAGGCAGAAAAACAGTGTAGGAARTCCAGTAGGAAATGGTGAGGGCAGGGACGTGTGTGCCTCTCTCTGGGGTTTGGGCATCKTACACAATGTTTCCTGGCAATTCCTTCCTTTCTTGGGATTTCCAGTACTGAGCCTCTGGTTTTCTTTAGAAGTGACTCAAAAAGAGAAAGCAGGCAGGGAGAGCTCACGATGCCTTCACCCCTTTCTTTCTTCACTTTGAGAAGTCATGTTGTACGAAAAATACAAAAAATATCCTAAATAATTCTGTGAAGTTCCTAGTTTAYGTTTTTGTTTTGTTTTTAATTAATAGAGGTCTCATTGTTCTTTTGTGTTTGTCTAAGTCCAGTGTCCYTTTCAGGTGCCTGTTCCTTGACCCCTGCCTTTGGGCGAGTACAGTRTCACTGCTTGGCCTGACTTCTGCTTTGTCAGCCGTGCAGAGCTGGGCTGGCGCCCTGCTTGCATTTTTCATGACTTSAGTTTGCCTAAGCTACACCCTTTATCTGCTTCTCCAAGGCTGCTCTGTTCTCCTGTCCTTATCAGAGCAAAGGGCTGCTCTGTTCTGCTGTCCTTATCACCATAACTCAGAGAGTTCTCCAGTGCAGTGCAGACAGGTAATAAATGTTGTAAGCAGCAGACACATCAATGAAACCCATTTTGAAATGTATTCAGTGCCRTAGCAAAGAAAGCAGTTGACCTAGACTAACAATTAAATAAATAAAACAAATAAATAAAAGAGAGAAAAGGAAAAAAAAAAAACTTCCGAGGAAATCTGTGGTTTTACAAAAACAAGGAGTAATGAGTAGAAAAAAGGGACTGTCCAAGAAAATCAGAATGAGAAGATTCTTGTCTGCACTACTGTAGTCAGTGAATCTGAAAATCCAGCAAACCTGATGTAAATCTGAGATTGTTATACTGAAGTAGTGCTTTAGAGGAGAAACTAATCTGGAAAGAAGGAACCCAAGGCTGAATTCCTAAAAAGCATTTTTTTAATATGAATATGCTTTATCAGTGTAACTAGGGAATTATGCAATCAGGATATAGGCATAGAAAATGCAAAACTATCTAAGGCAAAAATAAAGCTAAACACTCATACTGGAAAAGGCTTTGAAATGAYGAACATAATATTGGGCCATATCCCTGCACCTGTAGTTGGGGGTGACATCAGGGTAAGAAAGATTTGTGTKTATTTCTATTTAGCCAAATGGGATTATCCAATGGATTCTTACAATAATTACAAGTTGGTTTGAGACATTGCAGCTTCTGGTGTTTTGCCTGTTGCAACAGGCAAGACTTTTGTCATTTTGTAAGACTTTTGTAATGCTTAGAGTAACTCCTTTCCCTCCATTTTCTGCAAAAYCATAGCTAAATTCCTGTAGACCAGCCTGAATAATTTCTGTGTGCAAGTGTTGTTTATAACTTCAGATACTTAGAGATAATTGACATTGCATTCTGTGACGTGGCAGTTTTTCTTACTTATCTACGTATTTCTCTCACCTACCTAGAAGAGGGTTAAGATCCCTTACACAACAGTCTCCTAGGGCTCAATTTTAAATCTTTCAATCCACTGGAATACTGTAATCAATTGTTTAAAAGAGTGAAAATTTCATGTAATTTTTCACTCAGTTCTTGTACACATTTGTGTTGTGCACATTTCTTTCCAGAGCTGGAGTTGCAATAGTTTTTGTGTTGTTACTCCCTGTTATTCAAGTAACATCTACTTTACTTAACTAGAAGGCTGCAATGGAATTTACAGTTGTCTTTGGAGCGCTGAATTCTCTTGAAATTAAGCCTAAATATTTGATTATTAATTTTTCTACTTTAAATATTT
Organism: Cardinalis cardinalis; assembly: GCA_014549065.1. NCBI lineage: Eukaryota > Metazoa > Chordata > Aves > Passeriformes > Cardinalidae > Cardinalis > Cardinalis cardinalis. The sequence continues at coordinate 1,794,805 of JACDOX010000146.1, forward strand.
CTTTATTCAAATAGGTACGGTGAATGACAATTTAAAAGTTGTACCCTCTGTGATGGTGCACCATTCATGACACCCTCTTCTTTTACCTTCAGGCTACCACTATTATCCACTGGTACTATTTTTCTCCAATCACTTACTGCCTCTTCCCATTTTAATGACCTCTCAGAAATCATTTGYATTACTGCCTTGATTCATTACAATATATAACTGAAATAGATAATTTGTATAGATTCATAAAATGTTATCTCCCATTTTCCAATGACACTTTTCAAATGTGAAAAGTATACTTAAGAAAGACTGAATTGTCTTGTACTTCTCAAGTTTTTCAGTGTTGCTTCTCCACAGCCAGACAGACTCTGAAAAATGAAAGAGAACAACAAAAACATGCATTAAGAAATCTGTTCTGTGGAATTTCTGATATCTATCCTAGTCTGAATGCTTTATCTCACTGTATTTCTTGTTATGTTGAGGGCACAGCTGCTCTCAGAGTCTGTAGCCAATAGTGCAGTTGTCACCATAATACGCAGCAAGCAGAGAAAAAGAGAAATCATTAGGTTAGTCTGAAAAAAAAGAGGTGAAAAAAGTGTGTAACACACACATTTAAAGATCATTTTAAATCTGACAAAGAGGCAATCAAGTCTGGTAGGATGTTGATACAGTTCAATTCCACTGAGGATCTGAGTTGTTTTAAGCTGCGCATGTTGAAGCTTGTGAGCGACAAACCACTGTATCAAAGAGGCGTACAAACAGGGTATTACAATAATCCAGACTTGATGTTATAAAAAACATGAATCAAGAGCTCAGCACCCTGTGGAGACAGTAAGCTTTAATCTTTACCCTCTACTAAATTCCTGAAATGGTATTAGGTACTTAGGACTCTCCAAGTCTTATCATGTGCACTGAGCTGAAAGCGGTAACTTTCCCGTTGACGTTATTGAAGTTTCCACTTTCTCTACTTCAATTAAATGATCTCCAAAGTTCCCTTTTTTTAATTGATTGGGATTTCTCAGGCTATCATTCATAACTCATGCAAATTTACAGCACTCAGATCAATGCAATTACTCTTTTTTCCTTTACCTTTCCAGCAGTAAGATATTTTTAAAGTAGAATTGGCAATAGCATTCCGAGAATGATTTTGTCAAAGCAGGGTAAAAGGTCTTTAAAGGAAAATTAATTCTCYTTTTTGTACCAAGATTATAGCAGAAGACCAGTTCCTCACTTTTTTAACTCCTTCCATGATGCCTCGTGAAGATCACTGACCCAGAGTGTTAAGTGACACTTAACATATTTGGGTCAATGAGGAGGAAATAGTTATAGACTTAAAAAGTATCTTTCTCCCCCCCTGAAATTGTATCATCTGCTGCTGTGGAAATCCTAAATGACGTGATTTTTTCATGTTGGATTACCAATATTGTCCAACAGAAAGAAAAAAAGTAAATACATCCTGGAATATTTTCTATTCTCTTAGGCATGCCGTATTTATGAGAGTGATATACAGGTTTTTACTGCCTAGTGTCAGACATGAAAATTCACTATTTCCTGATTTTGAGCTAAAGTGTAATTCCAGCTTTATTTAAAAGGAGAATTTAACACATAACATAGCAAAGATGCAATAAAACTTGAAAAAAATGTAAGTTAATAGATGACAGAGGAAAACAGTCACACACAGAATATGCAAAAGAGCTGGCAATAACAAGGAAAACCAATTAAAATGCTTATGTTCCTAGAATTTGTATAGGAGCATCACCCACATGTTCTGGCCTAGAATTAAGGAGTTCCCTATATTTCTAAACATATATAGTGTAGATATAGCTTCAGCAAGGTTAAACTTTAATTTCCAATTGACAAACAATTCTTAAACAATAGATTTTCAAAACAGAAAAGGGAAYGCATGTCAGTTTTATGTTGCCTTATTATGCAAACCCTTTTCAAGTTGGAAAAGAGTGGACGTTTTTTTTGTTGGCTGATTTTAATAATCTTTGGAAAAGGAGGCCATTTCCACAATATTTCAGGTTATTTTTTCAGTTTCACTTCTGTTTTAAATATGAGAAGGAATACATTTTCTAACTTTTTGCAATGCACATCAAACTATATAACTTGGGAAATATTTTGCAGGTGCTGACCAGACGATGGAGAGATACAAGGCAATCAGATCACTCCAAAGTTAGAGCTGAATTATATTTTCCTTTTACATTACCTGTTCCTCAAAAATGCACTTTCAGGAGTGCTGGAATGAGAATGGAATGCTGAAACAGTAGTTCTGAAACATGGAAGTGTTTCAATGATTGCAAAAAAAGAGAAATGAAGCACCACATTCAAAAAACTGCCRTAGAATGAAAGTGGTATTTTTTCCTCATTTCCCTCAGTATCCCATAGGTTAGGGTATGGGATTGTGGACGAGAAATTAATTTCTGATGGAAGTGTTTATAATGAACATCCACACTTCTTGTGTGTCTTGAGTATATCCRAACAGTGTATTTAATATTCAGCAATGATATGCTTTCAGTTTTTGTCATCTTACAATTGGGAGCACTGACATCAGAATTCAAGCAGTATATATTTAAATGCTGCTCAACCCTGTGAGAGGTATTTTTGCAGTAGTACTTGAGTTACATGGATTTAATTATTCTCCTGGAGAATTGTTTTTAAAATTAAATAGTGTCTGTGATTAACCRAAAAAAAATAAAATTGCTAAATAAGTACACATTTATTCCATGTGGTTGCTGCCTTTGCTGCATATCTGTCAAATAAATAAATACACAAACAATTTACTGAGTTAAGAAGGGTTATCCCTAAATAAGGAAAATGATTGTTAGAGTGTTATTTCCAACCAGATTATTATYATGCATTTATTCTTAACTGCCCTCTGTTGTAGGTTTCATTATGCTGCCAGCTAGAAATGACAGCCTGACAGCTCTGTTGTTTCTCTGGGTCAGTTTTATCTCATTTGCTGAATACTCAAACCTCATTAACTTGTTGCCTGGCCTCCATAACTGCATGGATTGATGTCTGCAAATATAACCCATTCAGTAACAAATAGTTTTGCATTAATTTTATTTTTCTGATGGGTTTAAGGGGAGTAAAACCATAGCTGAACACTGGAAAAAGGGGCTGTTGGTCGGGGTACTTCAGTGAGTAATATTGGAGTAATTTTTCACATATAACAGATTTCTGTTCTGCTAAGGGAACTGAAGACATTTTGAAGCCACTCAAATCTAGTCTATTCCATTTTTTTGTTGTTGTTGTTTTACTGTAGAGCAGCTGGATTATTGGAACCTCTTCTGTTACTAAAGCAGCCTCGCATATGCATCAGTAAAAAGAATCCAAGCTGGCAACAAGTGTTCTGCAGTTGAGTGAGTACATGTGCCCAAATAAGTCTGTGTTTATGCTCAAGGGGATCCTGATTGTTATTCTACAGTCATTGCAACTGCTCCTAAAAGTCAAGTCAGAGTTCAAATTTTATCTAGCAATCAAAAGCAATTGAAATTGAAAACGTATCCATGGCTGGCAAAGGAGGAATGTGGCTGTGCCTTGTGTACCTTACTACATCAACAGAAGGAAGAAGAGACAAACCTCCAAAAAAAGCTCTAAGGTGAGGCATCTCAAGAGATTTTGCAAGAACAACCACACAGCACAAAAAAAAATCATTGAGATGACTCCTTCCCTTTCTCTATGGATGTATTTATCTCTCCAGAGTCKACTGCACAGCACATAAAGTAGCAAACACTGAAGACATCTTCCCTTTGAATATTATCTGCAATTAAGGCAATTACTTAAAAAGAAAGTTTTAACTTTGAGGCTAAGCATTTCTTAAATTTTAATTGTCAGTTTGAATATAATGTAATTTGAWGATGTGCAAAATTAGTAGGTGTTTTCCTCTACTAGCATCATGTTGCCTGGTGAAAGCAGGACCATGAATGACATTATAACTAGCCAGCATGAGAAGATYTCTTTTGGTTTATTTAATATACAGAAAATATATTAATTAAAAAAAAAAGTATTTATACTGAAACACTTTAAACTTGTGTTTCAGCCATTTTAATAAGTATAGACTAGGAGTCTTTTCCCTGAGTCACGAAAACTACAAGAAGAATGACAGATATATTTTATTTAATTTATTCTGTTTAGGAAGAAATTRTGGGAAGGTGGGAGCTATGTGTGTGTCCTTACCTGCAGTTTCTTTCCCAATCAGGATTGAGGCATCCTGGCAGAAAGTAAAAGAAAGCTCCAATCTTTTGCTTCTGAACTGTGCATGTCAGTGGCTATGAGCAGCACATCAGCTGTCAAGGCTGTAAATCCAGCACTCCTCAGGATGTAAAGGGAACAACCACACATTAACATTTTGTTTCCAAGGTGATGGATGTAAAAAGAATCAAAGCCTTCCACTAAGTAAATCAAGGTATTCTTGTGCCATGCTACGTAAGTGGTTTGGGTAAGTAACCCTAGACCTTTTAATGACATTCAGAAAAATTCTGTAAGGGGTAAGTCTGTAGTCTCAGAAATTCAGGTTTCTGCTCTGCTTGAGCTCTACAAGGTAAAATCACTGAGGGTAGCATAGATACTGCCCTAAAGCAGAAATCACAGTGCTGAGCAGCCCTGAGTGCCCCAGGCTGCTTGATGCATGTACAGCAGCACAGACTTGATTTCTGTTCTCCATTATCTTTTGACCTTCTGAATGAAATGGAGTTTTGACAGTGAGAAATCTTTATCTTTGACCTAATCCTGCTTCGTAACATTAGAGTAGAGTTAGCATCAAACAGTGTAAACACATAGAAGGGTCAGAGCTTCCCAGCTTAGTCTRTGTCTGATTACAGTTTCATCATTCCTGGTTGCAATGGCTACTTCTTCATTTGTGTAGGTGTTTGGCTCAATAAATAGCACTTCTGTCTTGTGGAAAGAGTCTTCAACTTTCTGTAAAAATTGTAAACATAACTTTACAGGTGGTGCACAAGTATTCTTATTCCCATCAAGCACACACGGATACTGTGGCACAGATTCTTTGAAATTATGATTTTTGGATATGACTGCCTAATATTAAGCAATTAAGGGTCATATTTTTCAGGTGAGGTGGATATCTGCAGCTTCTGCTGAACAGCAAAATGTTTGATTTGACTGGCACTATCCAGGAAAGCCACACTCAYTGAAATACCTCATTTCCTCAGGACTGTGTGCATTTTCAGGATATTTCTTATGCCATGCAGGCAGAGCTGCCAGCTTTCCTATAAAAACAAATCTGTCACTAGGATTTTAATTAGGTACACAAATATATATTTTTCYTAATATCCATTTTGTAAATATGTCCCAAGAATAAAGATTGAAACACCTTGATAAATATATATAGTAAAAGGCATAGACAGAGCAGGACATAAAGACATATGGCAATATGGACAAAGAAGCTTTCTGGACAAAAGAAATAAATGGCATATGTAGTTTGAACACCTGAGTAGGGACAGTTTAGATGAAGACGAAAGATAGGAAAATTAAAACCTAAAAATCACTGAAAATTGRTATAGACCTCCCAGGCAAGATTTAAAAAGAAAAGAAAGATAAGGAAAGCCTATAAAAAGGATAGATCATTAATCATTGGAAATTCAATTAGTTTATATTGACTGGCTGGAAATTATGGACTWGATAAGGGGTACCTCTTCCTGGAGGACAGGACTCCATTCTGAAAGGTTTTGCAGGCTACTCAGTAAAAGCACAGGCTATTTTGTACTTGCTCCTCATATTGCTGGGAAACAAGACAGGGATGATAAATAAGATGAAAGTTGTGAGTTAGCTAGAATCTAGTGATCTCAATGTCATCAGAACTTCAAATGCCCTTGAGGTTATAAATATGAAAGACAATATCTCAAAATCACTGGACTTTAAAATATAAATAAATAAAAATAGAGAGTGAGCGCATGTGGAATGAGTTGAGGAAAAAGCAAAGTTGATTAAAATCAATTTGGGGYTTGGGAATTTAGTGTAAAAAAGTATCTAGATAGCACAGAAGCATCCCTGGGAGCTGGCCCTCAAGAGAGCTTGTTTAATGAGAAATGGCTGGATTTTTTATTCTCCTGGATGGTGTAGTTTGGAAATAATTTTTGTAGCCTCTTGGGAAATATACCAGTCAAACAATTACTTCTCATGAAAGCCTTGTCTGTTGCTTCAGGAGACATTGTTTACTTACACTGATTCTTTAAATGAGACACTGCAGTGTGAAGGGGAGAGATTACAATAAAGAATGGTACTTCTAGAGAAACAGGGGAAAAATGGTGCATTCCCTGAGAATGTTAATGACTTTGCAGATCTTCCTGTTATAATAGGATTGACTTTGTCCTCCCAGAAATAAACTCATCTTGAGCCATGTAAAATCAGCAGGTTGAGAAGAGTAAAGTAGAAAGGTATGCATATCATACGGGAGTCAAGAGGGGGTTCTCTTAAAATAAAATGGCATCATAATTTCATAGGACAGGGAAGGCTGATGTTTGTCAGGGCTTGTCTAGATTAAAAGCAGTATTTGCTGTGATTTTTTTTTTCTTTAGCTTTGTTTCTGTGGTCTTCAGTGATCTCAGTAAGAGACATTGCTTAGGGAATGTGCAATCTGCCAGACTGCAGGTAGTGGAGTCAAAATTTTTCTTTTTTCTCTCAGAACTACAAAGCAGCTTTATTGTGCAGYGACATCCTGTGTTCCACCTTTTAAGACAATACCTCCTAGTGTTCTGATCTGTGTGTAACCAATAGCTCAGTGGTTAAAACACTTTCATGAACCATTGGGAAATTCTGCTCTATCTCAGCAGTGATGATAGAAATTAGGGCCTCTTGTTCTGAGTGAATGAACACTTGTATTGCTGGGCTGTTCATTAGAAATACCAAGGACTCATTTCCAGAAATTCAAGAAAWTCTGTGGAAGCGGCTTTTTCCTCCTTGTAAAATGTTTGCAGTGAAAATAAATTTCAAAGTAATATCAGTATTTTCTGTAACATGTATTTTGCCTGTTAATGGCTTATGTTTAGGGAAAAATACATAGCGTTTTATTAAAATCAGTTGTCCTGACATCCATGYATGCACATCCCCCTTCTTTATATGAAGAGTAGGCTCAGGGGTGGGTGTAGTTTGGTTTGGGGGTTTTTATTTAAGTGTTCAGTAGAAGAATCAATTAATCCTCTAAATCTAATAGGCTGCCAAGACACTGATCTGGAGAACATGGAATGGGGAGGTTTAATCTGTGACTTTATAGTCCAACTATTTAAAGCACGTTCTTTACATTTAAGACAAATTTAATTTTTATTTCGCTAGATGGTTTCCCAGTAACAGTAGAGTGTAATTGTTGCTTCCATAAACCAAAAGCTTCCTGCTGTGAGCCATTTTCCTTTTTCAGAATGCTGCCTGGAACCTTGGCCTCAGCCTACAGTGACATCTGAGAAGTTTCACATTTAAAATTACTTCAGCTTCCTGTTCAGTGTTTGGCAGGACATTGATGTACAAATATCTCAAGATGTTTGTTTCTGCAACGTTAAAAAGTTTGACAAGGCAACTCTAAATKAGAGGGGGAGCAGTTCAGGTATAGGGCTCAGGGAACAAATAGCTAATCCTATTTCTTTAAGGTAACCTCATGGTTAAAGAGACATAAATTACAATTAGACACTGTCAAAATCACTGAGATATTCCCAACAACAGAACATTTTAGTTGACACAGATAGCGAACAATACTCTTAAAATCTTTTTTTCTGGAGCTTGTAGCATAAAATCTGAAAAGCATCTTGGGTTTTCCAATCTTGATGCTGAAGTCTTTGGTAGAAAAAAAAYTATGTAGTTTTCAGTGTCTAAATCTACAAACACAGGAAGGAAGTGGTGGGAGGAAGGAAGGAAGTGGCAGGAGGAAGGAAGGAAAGAAGGAAGGAAGGAAGGAAATGGTTCTATCATGGAGATGTTTCACTGGTTTTGGTTAATATCATGAAAATTTGATGACCATTTATCAGATCAAATTAATTTTGCAAATTAACCTGTGGCACTACAGAATGTGGATTTTCTTAATTATGGCAATGTGGTTTCCATTACCTTCCCATTATTATACCATCCTATTTATGACTTTATGCTAATAATAGCAGGGCATAATTTTCACTGATATTGTCACACCCCAAATTGCTCATTCTGCTGCACATKATTTCATAGAAGCTGTTAGGTGCACCTGCTAAGAAGGTATACTGCAAAGTTTAATAATGTTTCAAAGAGAGATTAAGAATGTCTAGAGATGACTAATTGATAGTGTCTAGATGCAATGGTGATTGACTTCTCCCATTATAATGGTGAACTTTGGTGTAAGATATGATAATATTAATATTTACCACTGTTTGTCATGGAAAATTAAGTATTTAATTTGACTAAACTAATTCAGTTCATTTTCAAAGACTAACTCMTCAGTAAAACCTTCCTCAGTGCCTTCAGTTTTCTCTTTCAGAGCTTGAACACAAGTCCATGCAATTTTCCCCAGCCCAAGGCATGCTCATACAGTGAATTAAATTCTTTGCAGTTGTACTGGAGAGTGAATACTGGAAACACCAGAAAATAAAAACTGCTAAGTAGCATTGTGCTGATGCAGCATTATGCACAAATTATGGTTTCTGGGAGGGTAAGAAAGAATTTGATGCCTTTTGGTTTAGCCCAAGTGACTGTGACCATCAAATAAAGAGGTCACAGAGCTTTAGCTGCTGCAATATCAGCCAGTRCTTGGCAGATTTGTTCAAGTTCTGGCTTTTCTGATTGGAACAGATTCCATATTTTACTCAAGTCACCTCAGTACTGCTCATTCTTTTGCCACTGAAGCCTCCTCAATTATTTTGAATTATTTTGCCATGAGATTTCCCAGGTTCACAAAATGTTGCCTGTAGCAGCTTAAAAAGCCCAAACTGTTGTCACATAAAGACCCACTATGAGTGCTTGTTGTAAAGGAACGTTATGGCTTCTCAAAACCTCACACATAAGCAGCAAGGACTACATTTTTAACTGTGGGCAAGGCATGATAATAATTTTGAGAACCTAAATTTGAGCAAGTAGTCCCTGGCACCAGAGGAATGCCAGTCTTTTTTTTTTTTTTTTTTTTTTTTGCAGTGAGCAATTAAAATGCATGAGTCTAGAATCCTCTCTGGGTTTGTGAGATAAAACACCATGAAGTTGATTGGACTGCTTTTCTCTTGCAAAGTGGAGCTTCCCTTTGATTCTGAGGCAAGTCCTAGCTCTGTTTGATTATAAGGTCCTGCACAAATCCTCAAGGGAGGTAAGCAGAGGTCCCTGCACGTTGGGTCTGTCATAATTTTCTTATAACAGCTCTATTATGGATAAATCCCTGGAATTCAGCTGTAAAGCTCAGCAGGTTCCCTTCTGATATCCTTCACATTTGGATAATTAACTGAGCTGTTTGAACAACAGAAACTTTATAATGTTCAGCAGTGGGAGTCTAGCAGCTGATCAGCTTTACCTTCATCAGCACTTGTCATTTTAACACTTGAAGGGTAATGTTTCAGGATGAATATAATCTCCAGCAGGAGAAGAAAAGATTTTAAATGTACAGGAAAATAAGGGCTTCAATAAATTTGTTATGCAGTCTCTAATGCTCCTTGTGTTGCATTGCTCATGTACTCTGTGCTGCTGCCTTAAGAAGGATTTAGTCAACCTTGTATCTCCACAAAACAGGCTTTGCTTCATTGCAATGGAAACACAAGTGAAGAATCCTCACAAAAGCACCCCTGACATCCTGAGAAATGGCATGCAGGAAACCTCTGTGCTGATCACAGCAGTCTTACCCAGACAAAACTTAATTTGTTTAGGAACAGTAAAATTAAATAGCTTCCTATTTTTTTTTCTTCAATTCTTTTAATAGTTAAAAATTGCCTAAGTACCAAGCCTCTCTGCACAGCTCGAACAAGCAAAGTTGTTGGTTTCTACTGAAATTCAGGTCTGTAGGACGCTGAAATGTGATCCCAATTGACATTTATTTATTTCCAGCTGCCACCAAGACCCTTTGTAATTAAGAGTGGTTTGTAAATCATGGTGGATTACTTACAAGCCTACTGTTGCAGTAGAAAATTAATAATTACAGTGAGATGTTCTTTTGAGACAGSCAAACACAACTGGAATAGGAAATATGTTTTAAAATATAGCAAAAGCAACATATGCGCAGTGGTTAGAAATATCCACATTTATTGAAGCAATTTAATCTAAATTTAATGACCTACAGTTCAACGACCAAAATAATCCTCAAAGGTTTATTCATTATCCTTAAGTTTCTGGATGCATGGAGTCTTAAAGAACACAAATATAACCTGACAGAATACTGTAAGTTTAAAGAAAGAAAATTCCCTGCACTGAGATAATTCATTATATCCTGGTTAAAAAACATTTCCATGGGAGAGTTTGCCAGAAGAGGCGTCGATTCCCGCGAGATTCACAGCGATGGGGTGGCAACGCGCTAGGTTAGGTCAGGTTGGGGTGTTTGCCTTCTGAAGAGAGTTGTTCAGCATTTGCTGCCTTCCCAGCACAACAAACGCTGGGTTGTGTCAGAGTGGCTGATAGCAGAGAGGCTGTTCTGAGCCATTCTTAGCACAAAATGGGCTGCTTTCTGTGAGATAAGCAGAATGCCTTTTCAGCCAAAGAGGGGCCGGTTTCTCCAGGTCTTTATGCTCCTCTGTGACGGGAACTTACTCTTCAACAACACAAGCAACGTCTAGGCTTGTTAGCATGGCCTCCCATGATAATATTTCTTTATTCTAATAAAGCGAAAGAATATCTAGTATAGTTAGTCACTCTACAGTCAGGTTAGCTTAAATATTTCATTGAGACAGAGGCCATTAAACTGTACCTGCAGTTAGATAGAACAAAACTCACTGTTAAGCATATCAGGATTCTCTCTGACACCTTTCTCATATTGCTCAGCATAGTTTTTTGTAATACTGAAGGAATATCTCTCATCTCTTTCTTATGAGTGCCTTGTGTTAGAATTGTCTCTGCAATGCTCAATGCAAAAAAAAAATTGATATACTGAAAGGTTTTAATCACCTATTAGAGCTCAGATAAGCCAATATTAAAACACATTTATGCACGAACAACTAATAACTAATAACTGAAAGAAATTACATGCAACTTGAGAAACCATTTCTTAATTGTTGCTCATTAAAATAAATTATGGTATAATATCCCATTTACAATGATGGAAATAGAGTATAGCAGCAGTTGTGCTGTCAATTTATCTTTCATTCTAGCCTTTTATGGCAGTTATGTTTTGAAAATAATTTGTCCTGATCAGATGGTGTTATATTTTACCAGCTAATAGCTACATCTCCTTCAAGCATATCCTTAGAGAGGCATTGGGTTAAACATTAAAACTTACACTTATTAGAGCTAATTGAATGTTATTGTTGTGAACATAAGGAGCTGTTGCTGTGGTTCAAACAATCTGCAAATCTACAGATCCTTACAGTTGCATTCCTATCTAAAGCTTTATTTCTTGTAGGCCATACAGGACTTTTTTAGAGAGCTGATGTGGAAAAATTAACTGAACATAGACATAAGATAAACAGCAAATAATTTGGTATTGTTGTTGTGAGGGTTCATCTCACTCAGGGAATGTGGCTTTTGTCTGTGGGGAATCTTGGTACTGTGCATCTTCAGGTGGATGCCTCACCTGGATTTAGGGACATCTGGACCCAAAGGAAGAGGGCAAATCACCAAATTGGGAGCAGACTGATCATCTGCTTATTCCCAAATATTATCAGTCCTTCAGGATCAGGGCCTGATTGATGTGAAGTTTTTGCTTGACTTCACTGACTCATAAGGACTCAAATATAAAACAAGTTTGGGTTTTCTTGCAATCCAATCACAATTTACCACTTCTTTCTTTCTTTGTTGTTAAACCAATGTCTCAGGTGCCAACACAGTAAGCAGACAGGAAAAATGATTTTTCATTTTAATCTGAAATTAAATAAATAATTTCAATTATCTCTATTTCAATACTATTATTCTAACTTTATTTTATATTTCTCATGGTTTCATTCTCAGTTTAGTCAATTCCACTGTCTCAAGCTGTTTCTGTAAAGGATAACTACAGCTTAAATTATGGAGCAGTGGAATCCGAGAATTTTCTGAAGTGACATCAGACTGAGCTGACAGAAAATATGACTGAAAATCTTCCAACGTTTATAGCTTAGCTTCTCCTTTATTAGACTTATTTATGTTTATTGGGGAGCACTTGGCACCTACAGGAATGGCCACAGATTTGCTCTAATGGGTTCCCCAAACAGCCGCTTGATGAGTGGAGCTGGAGATGTTGAAAGAGGCTTGCTGTCCTCTGCTCCTCCTTTTGCCATGATCTCTGCTTATTATAGGCATGACTGCACTACTGACTCTGCCCTGCAAAGCCTTGACTTTGGGGGCTAATAAATGTTTTCCTGTTTTCACCCTGGCTTTAAATATTTGTCTCTGTTCGCCTGTGAAAAAGCGCGTGCCCTTCAGGAGTGTGTGGCATACAAATAATTAGTGCTTGTCAAGGGAGGGAAAAGGAGAAAGGTGAGGAATGCAGCGCACATCTAAAATCAAATTGGGAGTCAGAGACATTTGGATAAAAACCCATAAATGTAAAAGCTGCAAAAAAAATTTGTATTTTCAGTGACATTATAAACTAGAATCTGCCTCATGTTTCTGCTGTACTATTCAACTGTACAAGTAAATTTTTTAGGTTGCACTTTAGAGACTAAATACTGTAGAATATCTATCTCTTTGCTTCACTTATTGTTTCTCTGAGGGGTTGCTGCAAAAGGAAGCAAAAACCCTTTATACCAGAAGCCCTCTGTCGTATAAGTTATCTCCTTCCATCCATAGTACTACTTTACAAGCTGAAATAAAAAGTAGATAAAAAGAGTTGGTACCATTAGATGAACCCTCTCAATCTCTTTTTTTCCTGGGGAAAAGGAACTGAGGGAAGAAGGTCATTGTTGTTTATTTTAGAAGTTATTAAGCCCTTGTTTTATTTGTGTTCAATACAGATTACTGAGACTTAAAAGTTTGGAAACCTGGAAAGAAAAGGAGGGGCCTGGAAAAATACAGGCAAGAAAGAGAGAAGAAATGAAGTGAAATAGAGAGGAATGCACTAAGAAGGTAAGGTAAAAAAAAAAYGTCACAAGTGCATCTACGTCAGTGTGAAATATTAAAACACTTCTCTCTCTTCTCAGAATGATTCCCAAACTTTCTGTTGCATGAACACATTCAACCACTGAAATTTATGAATTATCATAATGAAGAATTACGGCTGATCTCCAGCTGCAGCATTCCTGATGTCAAAGCTATGTGGCATGCTCTTTAGTTCCCCTAAATCTTTGCCATTTTTTGCACAAATTTGTTACCTTGTGTAGCGCATTGCATGAGACAGAGATGACAGGATTGCTAAGGTTCATCATCCTGAGTTCCATTATTAAACATGCACAATTCTTGTTTATCCGTTATTATATTGCTATTCTTTTCCTTAAAGGAGGCTCCAAGTGACTGAGGCTGGAACTGTGATGTTTCCAATAATTTAAATATCTGACCTGAGACAAACAGGATCTGAAATTTTAGGCATGCCATGTTCTGCTAATGAGCTTTCAGCTACATATGGTTTTCTGGGCAGGTGGGACTCTTGTCTTTTCTGTTTGAGATACAGACTGCATTTCTTTGAGCAGCCTCCTTCTGCATCTGATCATGGTCCACTTGCTGAGCCATTGGAGTTCCCAATCCAAAATCCAGCCCTTCACCCTTGTGATCCAAGGAAAAGCATAACTTTGCCTCCATATTTCCTCCCTGATGCTTGTCCAAGCAGTCAGAAATCAACTGCTGTACATAAGGCTGTGGAGGAATCCTCCCTTTTTAATCTCCTCTCATGAGAAGTTCTCTGCTTCTCCAAGGAGGGGAGTGGTTGATGTCAGGTCTCCAGAGCTAAGCAGCTGCCTGGCACTCAGTGTTTGAGCAAGGTCAGTGTTTTGACTTTCATGTATTCAGGATATGAGTGCTTTTGACTTAGTTCTAGCTATTGGCCTTTAGATCTTCAGAAAATCAGACTTCAAACTTCCCTAGCAGAGTAATGTAAAAAGAGGCACTTGTCTCAGGTCAGATATTTTAAATTATTTCCAATAAATTAAAATATCTGACCTGAGACAAACAGGATCTGAATTTTTAGGTGTGCCACGTCCTGCTAATGAGCTTTCAGCCACATCTGGTTTTCTGGGCAGGTGGGACTCTTGTCTTTTCTGTTTGAGATACAGACTGCATTTCTTTGAGTACAAAATGCAATAGAGCAGCCTCCCTCTGCATCTGATCATGGTCCACCTGCTGAGCCATTAGAGTTCCCAATCCAAAATCCAGCCCTTCACCCTTGTGATCCAAAGAAAAGCATAACTTTGGCTCCATATTTCCTCCCTGGTGCTTGTCCAAGCAGTCAGAAATGAACTGCTGTACATAAGGCTGTGGAGGAATCCTCCCTTTTTAATCTCCTCTCATGAGAAGTTCTCTGCTTCTCCAAGGAGGGAAGTGGTTGATGTCAGGTCTTCAGAGCTAAACAGCTGCCTACCAAGCCTGGCACTCAGTGTTTGAGCAAAGTCAGTGTTTTGACTTTCATGTATTCAGGATATGAGTGTTTGTGACTTAGTTCTAGCTATTGGCCTTTAGATCTTTAGAAAATCAGACTTCAACCCTCTGAAGCAGAGTAATGTAAAAAGAGGCACTTGAAGTAGCCATTAGAGGAAAAGTGGGATTTAAATTAATTCCTTGAACCAAAGAATAACTGCACAACAGAGAGAAGGCATTTCACACACTCACACACACACGTTTTTCATTATTGCTATGTAACCAGAAGTGAATTTTTTCCCTTTCTTGGTAACCAAGCCAAAAATACTGTCCCAACACCATATTCCTCTAGCTCATCACACTCCTGTGTCCTATTTCTTCATGTGCTGCATTCAGGTCAGAGATGGGAAAAAACCTGTTTTTCATTGCACTGACAAGGTGTCATTCAGTTCCTGGGGTGAATGGTAGCATGATGCCAGCTTAACAGCTAAGGAGTTGTTCACATTTCTAGTAATTTTGATTGAATGAGTTAAATTAATAGACACATTCAAAGACAAATAAAACCAAGGTTCCAATCCAGAAAAAAAAAAAAAAGCATTTCAATCCCTTGGTATCCATACCCAGATTTAACTGCTGCAGAAATGAGATTGAAGAGGTGTCTGCAACCTTATCTTTGACCCTGCGTCTATGCAGCCTCTACAGCACTAAAGAAAGCATTCAAAATACCATTTGTAAAGCTAGAATTTGCTTTTTTAGACATTAGGCTGCAAGCAGCATTTTGTAGAGCACCTAAAAGGCCACCTCAGCATACAGCATTCCTTGCTTTTGCAGCCCTGGGGTTTAAAAGGAAGAAAAGGTTTGACCTCTTCTTTCCAATTTTTAATGCTGCCAGAGAAACATTCCATGGCTGTTAGATATTTGGCATTGGTTTAGATGGAAAACCAGCTTGGATAAAGTAAAATGCTGGCTTTTCCTTTCTTYTTAACATATTCTTATGGCATATTTACTGCATAGCCAGTGGATGCTTTGCCAAGTTAGGATTAGGATTGAAAAAATAAGGTTCTGTGAAACCAAAGGCCAAGAGGTTACTAAAGTAAGAACTTGGCTAGTACCCCTCCAGGGAACTGCAAAGTATTACTGAGATATAGATACTGCAGAAAGGATAAGAATCCTTATGGAAAACATCTCCCTACTTGAATAAAAAGGTCATTTGGTTGGGGCACTAGAAATATCAAAAGCACAGTACAATAAAACTCAAATTGTAATGCTGCTCTAAATTAGTATTAAACCAAACCAAAACAACAAAAAAAAAACCCACCCCAAAATTAAAATTATAAAAACTAAAAAAAACACAAAAAAATTCCAACCTCACAACATGGTTTTGATATTAAGCTGGTGCCACTTTTTCACATCTCCTTTGCAATTGGAGCTGGAAGAGCAGAGGTTGTAATTTCACACTGTTGCCACCTGCAGACATTTCCCCTTTCATAATGGAGAAATTCTGGTTGTTAGAATACACTGAGCTCACATCATCAGCCTTTCTTTTGGAAGGATCTGCAATCTTCCACAGAAGRTTACTTCCACAGGAGTGGATCTTTTTCCCCTTTCTACTGCACATTCTTTTGCTGTGGGTGCTCTTCCACACACAAATCTTCCTGCCGCTGCTTGACAGTGGCTGTTTCCAAAATAACAGCTGTTTTTTTTTTTGTTTATTTTTTTCTTTAAATGATGTGTTAATGAAAAGGTAAGCACACSAAAATAAAAAAGAAAGAATCCCCTCTAATCTTACTGCAATAGGCCTTTGAGTGCTTTTATATTTCAATACTGAAAAACAAATGTTAATATTACAGTAACCTGAGTTTAACCTCAGAACGCTGCTGGAAGGGGCAAATATATCATTATCTGCATTTACCAGTGGTAGCCTGAAGCAGAGATAGATTTTTGTGTGTCTGGCCCAAGGTCATGTAGAAATGCTTTAGCAGAAGTGTAATTAGATGCAAGATCTCCTGAGTTCTAGTCTAATATTTAATAGCTGTCCTTTCTGTGCTCTTAATGGTAATGGGAGGCATTTATACTTACCTAGGAGAACACTAGCCTGAAGAAATGGTTCTTTTCCAGAAATGGCAGAAAAGAATTTTGTACTGTCTGTGATGGCTTTTCTCGACCTCAGCACACAGTAAACTAAATTTTTCTGGGCTTAAACTCAGTAATAAAAAAAATCCAAGAGGTTGCAAAGTGCAATTCAGCAGGGCCTGTACAGTTAGCCTTGTGAGGTTCCAGCTTGCTGTTGCTTCAGTGTTGTAAATTATGWATATTCTTTTTAGAAATAAAGAGGAATTTTCTCCCTGCTGTTTTTGGCTGCTGGCCTTTTATCAGTCCATTTTAGGAATAAGAAGTCAAGCAGGCTACTGGGGGTGTATGCAGCAACAATGTGTGTGATACTTTCTGCAGTCAGCTAATTTCTTCTGGGCCACAAAAGGTAAAATGCCTCCTTGCTCTTCTGAAAGATAACAGAGGGGAGAAACACAATTATTCACTGTCAGAAAGATGTGGCAATAGATGAAATCAGAGAAGGAGATCTGTTCATTCTTTTGCCATTGTTTTCTGTTGTCAATATTATTTGTTTGTCTGTTTTCTGTAGCAGAGCAGTGCTGTCAAGGCCTCTGTTCTGCATTTATTTGACCATATGTGCTCACCTCCATSTGGTCCCACTATGGAGTGAACTACAACTTTCAAAGCTCAAATATGTGTTTTTAGCATTTATCCTTCTGATGCCTGTATCCTTCATTAAAATGAAATTTATGTACCAAAGATATACATGCAGGGATGTCACAAAAGGATTTTCAGATCTTCAATTAAAATTTTATAGGAAAAATAAAATCAGTTTTAGAGGGGCAAAATACTTCTTTTGAAGCCTCACTAAGTTGCTTAGAAAAAAAAMCCAAAAAACCCCAAAAAACCTCTGAAGTCTCTGTATATCACAGAAATATCTTTGTATTGCAGAAGAAGGCCAGTTACATGGAAATTAGGTTTTTGTTCAAACACAGCAAGTGATGCAGTTCCRCTAGTGACACTGAGCATGGAAACATCTGTATAAGATCTTTCTGAGATGTGAGGCAGTGTTAAATGGTGGGTTTGTTGTTGTTTTYTCTTAATGTTTCCATTGTTCCAGTGCCAAATTATTGACCTGAAGTTCACTGCTATTCCAAACTGTCTCTCTTCATGGAATTCAGCAATGGTGATAAAGACAGGACCAAGCTCCTTACATAAGATATGKTACAAACCAAATATAGGTTGCTATAACCTACTTGCTAATAAAAGTCCACAGGAAAAAAAGGTGAATGACACAATTTATTTGTCCTTGCTGAACCCAGAAAAGACATAACTCTTTAGTGATGTCACCCAATAGATGGCAGCAGCATCTTTATAATGAAACACTCTTTTAGCAAGTACAGAGACATTTGAGATGAGTTTCAGCTTCTGCCTGCCAATTGACAAAAGAAATATGGTACTTTTTCCTTTGAGAAGTAGCATTATAGGAAAACCTAGCAGAGTGCATTTTTTCTAATGGACTTTTGTCAGCTCTACTTAATGCAACCAAAATTTCATTCACTGRGAGTGCTGCTATTCACACTGATCAAGAGGAAAGAGTCCAGGTTGAATGGTTCCAAATGGTCATTGATTCCTGACTGCAAAAATACCTTGTTTCTCTATAGTGAACAAAAGCTGCAAGAGGAAATCTCCATCCCATTGTGAGAAATATAGAAATGTCTGCACACAGTGCGTGTGCATGTGGATATAAAATAATTTATTTTATTTTAAAGATGGCAAAATAAATTAAAATGCTTGGGTGTGCACACACACAAGCAGGCAGTCTTCAAGCTGTCAATTGACAAAAAAAAAGAAAAGAACTTGTAGGACAAAACATTTTTAAATATGCTGTTGTTTCACAGCTATTATTTAAGAAAGAAAGATTAATAGATCTGTATATGAATGCTGGGAAAGATGAATCTGCATCGACAAAGATGAACACTAAAAACATGGATGCGTCAAGATCAAATACAATTCCATTCACAAATAATTCATATATTTGACAACAATKGTTGCTTAATTTAGTGGAAAACAAAGTCAGGTGACTGATTTTCACATTTTGTTTTAAGAAAATACTTCAAACTCATTGATCATTCTGAATGGCAGCATTGTTATACTCAGAGCAAAASAGATTCCTGGTTGGGAAGTAAAAAAGAAAAGTTGCTGATCACTTKCAGAATAATCTTCTCTTTCTCAGTTTGAAAATGTAATTAATTCATTAGATGCCTACTTACCAGATGTAAATATTATGGGTGCTTGTAATTCCTGATTCTGAAAATAACAGAATGTGGTCACCAGAATCACCTCACCACACACAGAGAGTGTTATTATTTTCTCAGCAATAACAGGACAGCTTGAGGTAGACTGTCATTAAAATAATCCTGTTTACACTTCTAGAAAATACTCTCTATATCTTTACGTGTTCCTTTATGGTTTTTAGAATAGATTGGCATTTTTTTAAAGATGGTAAAATAAATTAAACTGGAATTTGAAAAGAAAATTATATAACTCTCTATCAGAAGAGCAAAGCCTTCTGTTCAGCATATCCTGTGACATTTTATGTCCTTCCCCCACTAAAATACCTTGACTTTGAACAGGGCATTTTGCATTAAGCAGAGAAACCCCTATGCACCCATAATTACAGGCAGTTGTTAATTTTTATAAGCAGTGCATGATTTTGGAGTAATTAAAACCATGAAATCCATTCTGCAATACTGTTCTTATTTGAAAGAGGAATTTTAAAATTAGGATAATTGAGGTGAAAATATCATAACCTCCTCTCTTATTGACAAGCTAAATCACATAAAGTAAGAGCTGGCTGAATTCTCTCTTCATTTGAAATGTCCTCTAAAAAAATCGGTGAGCTGTAGTTCAGACTGATGCTTGATGCCTAATTAGTTGTGTGTGGAACTGCTGTGCAATGATTGRAGCAAGATGTAAACTAATAGCTGTTATATGTTGTATTTTTAACTTTTGAATATAAGCATAGGAAATGGAAAGGGCAATCAGAAGGAAGATGAAATTAGGATTTGTGAAATTTTACAAATCTATGGTAGGGGAACCTAATGATCATCCATTTTCTGTGGCCCTCTTCTAGGAAAGCTGTGGTAAAATTACTGATAAGGAGTTGAAATGGTGGAGCAAAAGAAGAGCTTTCATACAGGAGGAGACTACAGTTCTTTATTGAAGCAAGGGGCAGATTCATTTGGGGGCTGTTTGCAAATGTCCTTGCCTGATTATACTGATTTTGGTACTGCAAATACCATTTTAGCTCTCCAAGAGCTTAAATGAAGACAACACAGAAAGATCTGCACCTTCACTGATGGATCTTCCAGACATGATGTAGCATTCTATTTGTACAAAAAAAAAGTGAGAGTAATTGCTTTGGTTGGCACCAATCCCACCAGATTTTGAGTACTTAATTGAAAATCYTAATTAGCAGTGCAGTTGTCCTGGGTTCTTGTGTAAATCAACAGAGAGAAGCTTCTGGAGGGCAATTCAAGCCTTCCATTAACTCTGTCACTGCAGGGCAAGCAGCCTTTCTCCACCAAGTCTTAATCATCTTTTTACTAACAAATGGTTGTTATGTTKTTTCACATTATAGGGGTGAGGTTCAAAGTTTTAAAAACCAGACTCTTAAAGTGGTTCATTTTTCATTTTCGTGCCATAGCAGAATTTTTTATTTCCTCTATCTCCCTTTTCTACCATTTTTTATATTGATCTGCTCTTAATGTTTGGGTGAATGTACAGGAATCAAAACCCTGATTCAGAACATGATTTCCAGGGATAGAAAAAAAAAWGTAAAAAAAAAAAATGTTACAACCTTGGTCCTTTAAAACATCTGAAGAAGTCCAGTCTTTTCTTGAAGATCTTTAAACAGTGGCATGCAAGGTAATGGGTAGCTGCTCTCTGCCTTGAACTGAACTCTCTCATAACATTCCTTAAAGAAATTTGTATTTCTCCTTGATTTTCTATGAATTTTGTCATTCTCGGTTTTATATGCACACTGAATTCTCTCTCCCATTCCCAAACACAACTTCATGCAGATAACGACCTGTGATGGATTAATTTGCTATTTTTGAGCGATTGCTTTACTCATTTCTTGTGTTCCCTACTTCCAGTTCCCTGCGGATATCAAAGCCTAGAGACTCTTAGACCTGAAGACCAGAGCTGCAGACAGACTTGACAAGACACTGACATCCATCTCAGCTCAATGTTCAGCTGGTGAGATCACAAAATTTCTGTTCCCTGCCTTTAGCACTGAAAAAAGCAGTGCTTAATTTTGATGTGAGGGTTTTGAATTGGTTGGACCAGGCTGGGCTTTCACTCTCAGGTCTAGCTCAGGTTGCTTGAAGTGGTACAAACATTTTTTTTCTCCCCTTAACAAAAGCAACAGAACATTATTTTTAGAGGCCTGAAGGGTTGGCTGGCTGAGTCACAAACCAACCCATGTAATCAGCTTCAGGACTTAATAGCGTTCAAGTGAACAGGGGTGCAGACTGCAGGATAAAGGAAAGTCATAAAATGCACATCACAGCTCCCTTCAGCTCTGCAATCAGACCTGTAGTTATTATTTCTCAGGATGTCGTAGTCCAGCATWTATAAAAATTTAAATATTAATTTTAGAAGTCTTAATTGCAGCAACAAGAATAGTTCTGCTCAGTCCCAAAAATAATATAGCAAGAAGCCATTAGCAATTTACCTGATTGAGGAACAGGTAGAGGTTTAATTAGGAATGGAAAATATAGTTTGTTTCTATTTGCATAGTAAGTAGGAAAGGAATTTGCTCATTTGGGGGAAGTTTTTACTTGTTTTTCATTATTGAARTAATAGGTTATCAACAAATTCACAGAAAACAATGTTCAGTGGATGAATAAAAACATATGATTTGCATTGATAAATTCCAGRTTCTTGTCTATTTTGTTTACCTGTAAATATCAGATAAACAGATTTCAATGTGTAAACAAAGTCTTTTTACAGTCATCCATTTTTTTTGACACATGAAAATAACATAATGTACTCATTTGTTTCTCAATGGAAATCTCATTTTAATCACATCCTGCACTGGCAAGTAAATACTTCTTAGTTCTCTATTTTTGTCTCAAACAGTGCTTGTGCAATGAATTTCCAGTGGGATTTCCTGTCTTCCCATGGCTGCTGTGGAGCTCTCCATACTCACTCCCAACAGCAAGCCAGTTGAAATGTCTTGCTCTTAATTTCAATGTTATTACTGACAGCAGCAGTCCAGAAGACCATGCTATCATAAATACAGGAAAAAAAAAAAAGGTTAATTGATAATTATTGCTAGAATGGAAAGACTGAAGTCGTGATCAGATCAGACTGGGCCAGGTCTCAAAGGTCCTGTGGAGACATCAYATTACAAGTAGATCAAGCAAAACAAGAATAGCTGCCCCCCATTTCATGAGAGTACTAAAAAATTTAAATAATTTGTTTTACATCCCAGGGAAGAGCACTTGTTGAKTTTTTAACTACACTGTTAATTCAGATATTTTCCCTCCTTCATGCCCTACATTGAACTCAGTCATTTTCCTCTCATCTTTAAGGAGCACAGAACATGAGTTCTTGTTCTCTTTCTCTTCTTTTCCCCTTTTTTTTCCCCCACCACCCCTAGTTTTCAGGATTTGCCTTTCAGGATGTCATTCACAAACCAATGACCCTTTCTTTGAGTTGCCAAAGTTATTATGTGTCTGAGCTGGTATGAGAACTGTTACAATACTTCCCGTTAGTCTTAATTTACCTTTGATGGATACAGGGAAACAGTTTCATGATAAAAAACCTTGTATCCATCTATCCAGTGCAGATAATTGCAGTACAGTGAMCACTGAGAAATACTGTAAAAATTGGTGTTCAGTGCCCTCTCAGAAGAGATGCATATTTATTTACCCATTTTGCCCAAAGAGAAACTCTGCTTGAAGGAAAATGGTTCTATTATTCCGAGAGAATTTTCTCTTTAAATGATTCAATACAGTGGGCTTGAGGGTAGGAAAAAGAAGACCAAGCAGATTAAATACTTTTTAGCCTGGCAATTCTGTCATTTTCCTGAGATTGGAATTCAAGTAGTAGTTTGTTCTGGGAAGTAATCACTTCCCACTTTCTGCAACTCTTATTCTAGCAAGGTAGAATAAGACTTGCAGAATGTGGGAGAAAGCAGCGAGTGGGGGACACTGGAAAATGGAAAACTGAGGTCCATTCTTCAAAATTAAATCAGCTTCTTTGTGTGCCAACAATAGACAGCTGGGCTTTTCCATTGCCTTTTTCATCATGGCCATAAATCTTCTTCTGGGCATGAGATATTTGGTGGATTTTGGTGGTCGAGTCTCTCCATGAATGAACAATTGCTGATAAAAACATTTAACTGGAGAGTTTCTTAACTGGCTGAAGACACTAGAGGGGGTTACTTCAGAGCTGTACAACATCATGCTCCTCACTTAAAAAAAAACTGTGGTCATTTTTTTTTTCCTGCAGCTGAATTAATCAGCAAAGATTCAGTGGAAATGGTGACAGTAAATTGCATAAGCTATGTGCTGCCCCAAGCCTGGTCTAAATTAATCTTCTCTGAGCTGTGTGTCCTGAATTTAGATCACCATACTGGCCTTTCCTGTAAATATTGTAGAAARTATAGACTACAAATACAGTGTGAAACACAGCACCAAAATAAATTATCTGTTGCTACATCTTTAACACAAAACTCTCCTCATAAAAACTGAAGGAGGCTTTCATGCTTTTGGAAATGGTTTCTAATGATCCCTCATAAATTAATCCCTCTTTCTGGAAGTAGAACCCAAGTGAACATTGTTGATTGCCATCAAAAAGTGGTGTGCTGTACAATTTGCAAAGTGCGTCCATAATTAACATTACAGGTCCTAAAAGAAAAACTGCAACAGTGCATCCATTTGTTGTTCAGAAGCCYCTCACCGTCTAAGAAAAAGACGTCTTGTCCCAATAAAAAACAAAACTAGAAGTAACCCTATGATGACAACSACGWCGAAACCTAATACTTTGAAGCTGACATGAAAAACTGATCAGCCTATGTAAATTGATCAATAGCCCCTAACAGAAAAAAAATTAAACATCCACAACAAATTAGTAAAAAAACAATTACAGCGAAGTCACATCATCCCCACAAACRGTCCCTAAAATTCACCAGTCTTCATCATCCACAAGAAAACATCAAACTCCTAAAGTTTGCTTCATAACCTGAGGAGGATCAGCAAAGTAATTAAAAACATAAAACCTCTTCAACCTAAACTCCCCTCTTTACCAATGRTCCCAAAACACAAGCCTCYCATYGTCRTTAATTTAAAAAMCTGKTTTTTCCACWTTCCACTTCATCCTGAAAATGCTCCAAAATTTGCTTTTTCAGTTYCCATTATCAATTGAAGAAAACCCGTGCAAAGATATCACTAAAAACCACTACCACAAAAAATAAAAAAACTCACCTGTAATTTGTCAATATTTCATCACCCAAGCTTTGTCTCTGCTCGACAGAAGTTCCCAAGATCCATAATTCTGTGCTACATAGATAACTTGCTCATCACAACTTCAATGCAAAAAGAGATAGAGCAAACCCGTGCTTGTGTTGTCGCTAAAATCCAAAAAGCTAAACTTGGAATCTCTGCAACAAAAATCCAAAAAATTGCACCCTAAAAGTATCTAAAATAAAAGAAAACTGAAAAAACAATAACACCGCAAMAAATACAAATCCAAACCAGTGTCAACAACCTGCAAGACTTACAACAACTCTTAAGAAAAATTAATTAAGTCAAACCTATTTTAAAAATCACCAACAATAAGCTAAGTCCACTTTTCAATTTCCTGAAAAAAAAGCTGCGACATCACTTCTCCAAAAACCTTAACACCTAAAGCTCGTGCAACCCTCAACAAAGTCATAAAAGCTCTCCAAAAAAAAAACCAAGCTCATCGCTACATTCCAAAAAAGCTTTTCTTTTTTGCAATTTTAAAAGAAAAAATGCAACTTTGCCATGCCTCATAAATTAATCCCTCTATCTGGAAGTAGAGCCCAAGTGAACATTGTTGATTGCCATCAAAAAAGTGGCGTGCTGTACAATTTACACCACTGGTCAGAAAATCACATCAGGACTGACGAAGCTGCCTCTGTCACCAAGATTAGTTTACACAGCTCTCACTTAGGGTGGATTTCTGTTTTACACAGGTGTTGAAACAACTCAGCAATGAAAATAGACAGAGTAAATAAACAATCAAAAATAAAGAAAGAATAGTCACCAAAACCCAAATGGCTTTCTCTGACAGTGCTGAATGTTCCATCTGTTTCCATTGCATTATAAATTTATATAGGAAATTGCTATGCAGTGCTATTTCTGGGTAGCTTCTCATTTGCATTTGCTTTTGTTAAAAAATGGGCCCAAGTGAAAACCAGCAGGCTGAAACCCMCTGGACTTTGGAAGGAAGCATTCAAGCCAGCCTGGGGTGGTTCAGCCTGAACCTGGATCCACAGTTAAATGGTGCAGCTGCCCACATGTGTATCCCATGTTAAAACACAGCTTTGGATCCAGGCACCCCATGGCCCATCAGATGTTCAGGCTCCTGCTCCAAACTGTCCGCTTTTATTTCACAATTTACTTTTACAACTGACTCACGATGATGACACAAGGCTTAGCACCCAGCTATGTTAAAAAAATTAACCATAAAAAATAACCAAATAATCATTTGACTCAGGCAGCCAATGTGCAGTAGCAGCAATAAGGACACTTCCAAAGTGCACCAAGAGCACAAACTCAGTTGTCTTCGATTTGTTCTGTGCAGTAAAATTAAGTTACTGGAACACAGGAGGATCAACATTTGCCATGGCCATGATTGTGATTAATCTCAATGTAAATCACCATCCAAAGCAACCTTTCATCCTGTGGCTGGAGGAAACTGAGTTACAGCTTCCTAACCCTGTATAATAGTCCAAATCACTTGCAGGCAGAAATGCAAAAGCCAGAGAGCTTGTCAAATCTACATTGGTGACATATTGTCTCTGCTGGACTCAGKGCTGGGCAAGAACAGATGTAAATGAAACTCCTGCCTGACATCCACTTCTTTCCCTGCATTRTCAGTTTTGGATAGACTTAAAAGGCAAAAGATGCAGAGCCAGCTCCAGAAGGTAGGTGTCTGTGGTGGATGTGTCTGTCTCCATTAGGAGATGCGTTTTTGGAGCAAGCATTTTCCTGTCCTTTAATAAAACTGAAAAAAAATATTTTTATTTGGTTCAGCTGTCTCCATTCATTGTTAACTTTATGGGCTTCTGAAAGGAAGAGGAAGGAGAGTTCAGCAAGGATTGAATTTGCTCAAAGAAAGTTCTTGCTGTACCATTTGAGCACACTGTTGTGTAGGGGGGGCTAGAATTGGTGTGAATGCAAAGCTTCCTGTGCTGTCTATTTGTATTTTTGGTAATCAGAAAATGTTTTCAAAGAYACAATCAAAGCAATATTGAACCCCTCTCACAGCTATGGGTGTTTGCACAATTTCTGAGAGAACATGACAATAATATCCACACTTCTGCAGGCCAGTAGGAAATGTAATTTTGACAGCAGGCTGGTGATATACACAGGATGCGGGCTCCTGCTGGCTTACCACAGGAAAATTTGGATCCATCATTCYGTATTCTGGGCTTAAACAGCAGCCTGGGAGTCACTGGGAGTTAGACTCCCCTTGTGTCTCCAAGGCTGGCAGGACAAGCAAGGAAAAYGTTCATTTGTTGTCCCTATGTTCTCCATCTTTTGTCTCCATAGACCTTAAATATCTGGGTTCTAGGTCATTATGGTACARTGTTGCATTGTGTGTGGTAATCTGAAAATCCACATAAATACATAAATAACAGATGTTTGGAATTCACTCCTTTACATTCAGTAAAAGATGCTGGTTACTTCTCTATATTATTTATTAATGAACTGGAATTTTTCTTTGTAAAATTATCAACTGGCATTTACTTGTTGATCAAGCCACTACTTTTTTTAACATTTTGAGGTTGTATTCACCAACAATTTGGTATKAATGGATTTACATTTTTTTCCTTCACACTGCCATGCCTTCCTGATAGATTTCCAGAGAAGGAAGAGATCAAAATTAATATATTCATTGAGAAACTGCAGAACTAAGCCTGCTATGCATTTACTCCAAAGAACCTGAAAGTATGGAAGGCAGGAATCTGGAAGCAGGAATATGGTGAATATAAGGTTAAATCAGCATTTGTTGTAGATGGTGGATATGTTATGTTGTAGATCTGTAATGTTACAAATTATTGTGGATAAATAAGGAGTTTAATTCAGCCACAGGTTTGTGACAAGATGAGGGACYTCAGCTGTTTGACTGAAAGCTGTAATCCCAAATGGTGTTGAAACTGCTGTTGATTTTAATGTTTCTTACGTGTAGCTGGGTCCCTGTCAGCTTTTACACCACACTGCACCTGTACTTTCTGAAACCTGTGCTTTATAATCTGCCTTCTGGACAATACAATGTATGGCAGCACCAGCTTGTGACTCTTTACAATCTATGAGATATATTCCTGTTTGGGAATTGGCCTATCCTAGTTTAGCCATACCTACAGGGACAGGGATGCAGTCTGCTGCAGAAAAGGACCTGGTGGTGTTTCTGCATCTTTGTGTCTGGAGCCACAGCCTGGGCCTGCCTTGTGTCCCTACCAAGGCTTTATCTTGTTCATTGGATCCCTTGAAGTGTCTGCACTGGCATAGCCAAAAGAGGTGAATATCAGAGGAAGAGCTGGGTTTGGAATGCACTTTACATGGCTTTCTTTGTAGKCACACTGGGCAAAGGAATCAAGAAAACGAAACCTTAACAGACCTTTTCCTATTTAGAGGGTGCACTTGTTCCTTGTTTGAAAGTTTTTCCTCAGTGCTATTACTGTACTGCCTGAAAATGAACAGATTGTTTGTGATTCCCAAGGATYTAAGAGGGTTAGAAACCCTTCAAGGGGACAAGAGGGCACGAGTCTTCTGACCATTTAATTAAATCACATTTATTATATTCCAAATTCTTCTGGATCAGAGAGCAGGAAAATCGTTGATATCTGTCTTTGAGCTTTGAGCTGCCTATCTCCAAGCAATAAATGCAGGCCCAGTCTGTGTCCATGCCARGACAAGTTTTAGACTCTTTTTCCTCTTTTATACTGTCCATTCCTTTAGACATAAATGAGGAGTGTTTGATTATGGACCAGGACTTCTGATCTCCCCCCACAGTGCAGACCTGGGCTCAGATCAGTATAACCAAATATTGCAGGTTACGAATTTCAATTTGCAAGTAAGTGCTCTTCTGTTTCCCTYTTTTTTTTTCTTCTTTTATGTCCAAATGTTAGTTAGCAAAACCAGTGAAATTTTGCTTTGTGAGGCATGAAATTAAAGCAAACAAACCTGATATCTCATCACAGCTTGTACAGTCAGTGAAAAAGTTGCTAAGTCTGAAAATGTAAAGGACTGAATAAACAGAAGAGTGATGATTACAGAGGGTGAATAAATTCAGAGGTTTACTTCAAAAATGGCAAAACATACWATGAAATATTTCTAGTGCAATTATGTGCTTTTTTTGTATATTCCTGATTGGTGATTTATTCAATTAAATTTATTATGSACTCTGCCAAGTATACTTTTGGAAGGACAGAACATAAGACGATTTTTTCCCCCCKAGCCCTGAGAATTGTTATGCATTTAAATGTATAAAAAATATCAGCCCATCTTATTTATTTGATGAAAACAAATCAGTTTCTGGCCCCCTTTTCACAGCGTCCTACAATAACCAACACCTGAATGTTATTWAGGACTCATTTCACAACAGAGACAATGAGTAAAACAGAGAGTAAATTAATTGTCTGGGGTCACAAAATAGAATCAGTGACTGACAAGTCAATGAAATCAATGCACAGCAGCTTCTTTTTAATGTAAATTCTATTGCATCTTTTAACCTGGTACTGTCCTGAGATCATRCAATACTTGGTGATGGAAATGTTCAGCCAGATTTCCTGCTCTAGATTTKCTGTTAATAGAAATGGTAGCCGTGCTATGCTGAAGACTCAGAATCTACAGATAGAGATTTTTCTCCTCACTAGAAGCTAAAAATAAAACAACTTTCTGTCAGYGCTAAAGCAACTTAAAAGTCATATTGATCATATTGAACAATGAAGTTGTTTATGTTTATGGCTACCTTACTCATCAAAAAATATTTAGAGAAAAGAACTTCTCGTAGATTTCTATGAGGAGAAAAGAACTCCTCGTAGCTGTTGGCAGGAGCAGAAAGAAAGCAGACTTACATTGATAATTTACTAGTTCATCTTTTCTGGGGGACCACATCCATCTCCCTCTTACCTCCAAGACACAGATGTGAAAGGGCAGAAGATTTGYTGCCACCTGATAAGGAGCTGCCAAAGTATTCCTCTCTCTTGCACGCAAGCTATGTCAACTTCTGGAGTTCTCAGCAGCTGGGAATAGCAGCTCAGTGCTGAAAATTCAACATAATCAATTTTCCTTTTCAGYAGGTGTCTTTTTTTTTCCCCATTGAGCCTTCAAAGAGTTGGAGAAATAGGATCTAAGGCAGATATATTTCAAGGTAAAATAATCTCTGCAGTGTTCTTTAACCATTTTTCCAGCTCCTGAAGATGTTGAGGYGTGCATTCCGTCTCTCCAGCTGGCCAAGAGAATGCCACTTAGCACTGCAGCTTGGCAGGGTCATCCCAGGAGATAATGCCACAATTTACTGCTGCTCCACTCCAATAGAACTGATCCTTTGAAAAAAAGTGTAAGGTGTTTGTCTGTAAAGTTGGAAGGTCTTGTACTGCAGCTGCAGTTTGCTCTGCAGAAGTAATGAGAAAAGATTYGAGCTTTGCAGGCTCTCAAAGCTGTATCTTTTACAAGCATTAGGAGAGAACCATCAACTTGAAATCTCGTTCTCAGAAATTTTAGAAGCACCTGGCCTCCTAGAGGGTCTTGCCAGCCAGTTTTTGTGGAATTACAGTTACACTTTCCTATTTTTTTCTTCTTACTGTTGCAGGGAAGAACACACAAGTGACAGGACTAGACTGGGAAGAAGAAAGGAAATGACCACACAGTTTTTCAATAGAAAAAAATAAGTAGACTTTCTTTTAATCAAGAAAGGAGAAATTATTTCCCTGCTGMATCTCTACATGCTGTACCTCAAAACACAGGGAATATGATAGTCTGGCTGTATCTCTTTCAATTTTTTCAAGATAATCCACTGAAAAAAGTATTGTCGTCCAAAAAACCCTATGTAGATGGTAGTAGGTTCTGAAAAATATGTAGATAAATCTAAATTTGTCAGTGACCATAGAAATKAAAGGATTACCAGTTAGTGATGTCATTTCTAATGTTCAAACTTTGGGGAATAACTGACTAAATACTAAACTGTATCACCTTGTAAGGACTCTTTAACAAATCTGTTAATCTTCCAAGGATGTTGATGTGTGTGATAGGAGGAAAATTTCCTTCTCTGACCCATGGAAAGTCTAGACAGTTAGACACCTGTGTCTGCATTCTTTACCTAAAATTAATAACTGGAGTAGCTATTGGAAAAAAAAAAAACAACTCAAAAAAACAGCATAGACATAGCATGTAGTGGGGAAAATGATAAATATCTTGAACAGCCCAAATAACAAAACCTTTATCAAAATAATGTCAATGTCCTTTAATTTAAATTCTTCTCAGTTTGAATCCTGAATGCTTGCTTTGATTGGTATTTTACACTCAGTCACTTGTACTGTGCTGAATAACTCGAGTTAATATTTTATTTTTTTATGTTAAATATAATTTATAATAAAATTAATATACATTTATATTATAATTATAATATATAATATATAATATGCATTATATATTATTATACAATATATAATGATACATTATAATTATATATTATAAATATAATATAGTACAATACTTATTATAATTATATAATATATTATATATAAAATAATATATAATATACATATTATATAGAATATATTATATAGAATATATATTATATATAATTATAATTATAATATAATTGAACAATATCCTCTACTCCTTCCTTTACTTGAAATTATTAATTACAGGATTTTTCTTCAGTGTTTGATTAGGTGATGTTTAACACTGCATTCCTAACCTGTCACATKGTCTCTTTTAGGGATAATTTTGCAAATAATTACAGTCAGGCATCATTTATTCTGYGTAGCTCAGTTAACTGGGCTGTAAGGTACCTGTAACAATCTCTGTGAAATGTTTGTAAAATTAGGACTTTAAATTTTAAGCATTTAAGTAAAAAGGTTGCATAGTGTCCTGTAAATTTAGAATTCTATTATTTTCACATTATTTAATATTAAATAAGTGCACTTTCACCTATATATATATATTTTTTTTTTTGTTGGGGAGAATACACAGCTGAAAAGGGACATTTCTAGAAACTAGGAACGGGTTCAGTAGTTTAGATTTGTAGCTTTTGCACAGCTTGTGTTTCCATAATCWCTGCACTCTTTAGAGATGACCATTTGCCAATGTTTTAACTCTTAAATCTGTGTTTATTGATGGCCTTAATGCACTCTTCTCTTAGCAAATAATTTGATGTGTATGTTTTCATTTACAAAGTATTTTTGTGCTCTTAACTACCAAATGAAGTGATCCAGCCTGTTCTCCGTATGTCTAAGCACAGTTGCCATTCTGCCCCTTTTCTGCTTAGTGACAATCTGAGAAAATTATAACCTTGTTTTTGTTTTTTATTACCTTTWTGGTATTAATATTAAAAGTAAAGTGGTGGAGACCCTGCCTAATTATCAAGCTTCAGATCTATTATCTGTCTAATCAATAACTCTGGCCRGATCTCTGCAGTTGTCAAAGTGAGCCCAGCTTTGTGTGAAATCTGTTGATTTCTCCCAGCCAAACATCACACCCGCTGCATCTGCATCTGCCCTGACTGCTTTTTGTACTTTGATGCAAAAGTAAAAATCGTTTCCAAGCTGGTCCAAAAGTAAGCAAAGGTTTTTAAATCAAATTCATAAGTACAAGTAGGTTTCTGGGGACAGGGGTCAGATTTGGAACAGTTGTGCTCCATGGTGAGCTGCTGATCTCAAACCATCAATCTCCTCACATCTTCTGGTTAAGTGCACAAACGTTCACCAGCCTCAGGTGTTTTAATTGTTTGAAATGGAGAAATGATGCATCTAAGTGTTACTCCAGGATGTGCCAGTGAGRGGGTGTGATGGGAGGAGGATTTGTTATTATTTGCAAAAGGATTGTCAGCCAATATAATAATTGAAACAGTCCAGCAAGCACCCACTATTGTGACGGTGTTCACAGGGGTCTCAGGATGAGGGAAGAGATGAGGATCTGACTCCATGTTTCAGAAGGCTTGATTTATTATTTTATGATATATATATAACATTAAAACTATATTAAAAGAATAGAAGAAAGGATTTAATCAGAAGGCTAGCTAAGAATAGAAAAAGAAAGAATGATAACAAAGGTTTGTGGCTCGGCTTTCTGTCCAAGCTAACTGGGCTGTGATTAGCCATTAATTAGAAACAAGCAACATGGACCAATCACAGATGCACCTGTTGCATTCCACAGCAGCAGATAACCAATGTTTACATTTTGTTCCTGAGGCCTCTCAGCTTCTCAGGAGGAAAAAAATCCTAAAGAAAGGATTTTTCATAAAAGATGTCTGTGACACACTATCAGATCTGAGAGCACATAAACCCAAAATTTCACCAAAAATAGCCTGAAAATGAGTTTTCTGAACTGTTCCAGGAGAACTTTACACATAGCAAATACATTAAAGAAAATGAGACCTTGCTTATGAACAATTAATAAATCTAATAGAATTAAGGTGGTACCAAATAATATTTSTGTAAATGAAAGTGATAGCTCTATTACCTCCCAGTCAGCAAGGTGCATGAAAAATTTTGCATATTGCCCACCTCTTCAACTCTATCTTTATTTGCTCTCTGCGCAATTAAATTACAAATGAAATGAAAGAATTTGGTTTATAGTTTGTCTGGGTAGCCCTAGGCATTTCTTCATGTAATGAGTGTTTTTTAGCTTCGTGAAGTATAGGAATAGAAACAGAATCACAGAATGGTTTAGGCTGGAAGGGACCCTCAAAGGCCATCTAGTCCAGCCCTTCTGCAGCAAGCAGGGTTATCTTTAACTGGACCAGGTKGCTCAGAACCCCRTCCAACCTGGCCTCAAATGTTTCCAGGGATGGAGCWTCCACCAGCTCTCTGGGAATGAGGAGTTGCCACTGTTCCACCACCGTCACGACGAAAAGTTTCTTCTGACACCAAGTCTGAATCCGTCTGCTTTTAGCTTAAAGCCATTTCTCCTTGTCCTGTTGGAGCAGGCCCTGCTAAAAAGTCTCTCCAAACTTTCTTATAAGCCCCCTTTGGGTAATGAAAGGCTGCAAAAAGTCTCCTAATAGAAGAGTTTTCTCTTCTCCAGGCTGAACCCCAACTTCCCAAGCTCACAGAGCCGTTCCACAGCCCTCCATCACGTAAAACAAAGGGTGTCTGTGCTTTTCCTCTGTGTTTGTATGAACAGCCCTCCGTGGTTTTGCACATGAGATGAAAAAACCACACAGAAGATGGCTCTGTTGGAAAAATCTAATGTTGGGACTTATCTGTTTATTATCTGCCTTAGTTAAGCGCTCCTCATCTTCAGAAGCAAATCACCATATTTCTTTTTTCACATTTTTTTTGGTGATGCCAACTCTGATTCTTTCCTTCTGCTGTGATTTGGATTTTAAATTTACTTACTAGTTTTTCTTTCTGCAATTGCTTCCATAGAGGGCTGTTTTTGTTTTTTTTTTTTTCAGTAAAGGGAAAATCATCCTCAGCTATTTAAATGTTGTGAACATTTACTGAGCACCATTTTACTCTGTTGAAATTCTCTGTGCTATTTGATAGTTATTTTTAGTTTCATCCATTATTTTTCACTTGTTTTAGCAATCACAGTGATTTATGTTTCCCTCTGCTTTCAAAATGTGTATTTTTGAGGCAGATTTTGTTTTGAGAATGCTTAAATGCTTAAACTTATGGGAACATAGCAAGGCTATTTTGCATAATCTATTTCTCTAGGAAAGATGTGGAATATTTAAGCTATTTCTTCTCTCCAGTTACTGCAGCATCAATGCAGTTTGTGCATTTTGGTGATACCCTGTCATGGGCCAGAGCCTAAGCTCTTTCAACCTTCATTTTTATGTGGCAAGGCTTCTGGCCATTCAGTCTTTTTTTTGTGAGCTTCTGTGGAAATTGCACAGCTTCTAAAATCAGACCTGGGGCAGAGCTGAGCAGCTCCAGAGGGAAGACAAGGAGAGGGAAAAGACTCCTGGAAGTGGGATTTGTTTTTTCGAAAGGAAAATAAAAGAGAGGCACAATGATTCAAAATATATAGATTGTTTTACGATTTAAAGGAATTAATTAATTTTGTTGTCCATGGGGATACAAAGACAAAAATTGTCTGAAATTGCATCAAAGGAGTTTGGATTAGGTGTACATGTATTTATACACAGTATCCAGTGTGCTTATAATTTGCTTGTAGGGCTCAAAATGTGTGTACTTAAGTGCTTGCACATTTTGAGAGCCTTTTTGGAATTTTCAGGAGTCCCCAGGGCAAGGTGAGAGATGACAATCTGACTCCATGTTCTCAGAAGGCTGATTATGATATGATGATATGATATGATATGATATGATATGATATGATATGATATGATATGATATGATATGATATGATATGATATGATATGATATTAAAGAATGCTATACAAAATCTATACTAAAAAAGACAAAGGATACAGACAGAAGTCTTAAAAAGAATGAATAATAAAAACTCATGACTCCTCAGAGCCTCGACACAGCTGGACCATGATTGGCCATTAAGTTAAAACAATTCACATGTTGGATAAACAATCTCCAAACCACATTTCCAGAGTAGCAAACACAGGAGAAGCTGAGGAGAAAATCCTGGGCAAAGAGGGTTTTTCAGAAAGTATGACTGTGACAAGCCTTGTTGAAATGCATAGCTTAACTGGTCTCCCCTCTCAAATTGGTTTTTTGTGCAGCGCAAATCAAATTTAAATTTCACAAAATTATTAATTGCTAATTGAGGGCTACTGAGAGATGACAATGTCCTAGATGGTTGCAAATTTCTTCCAGTGTCACTGTCTGTGTCTCTGCTCCAATGCTCTGAAATGAGCCAGTAGTCAGCTTTAATTTGCTCGGTTTAATTAAATTCCACCTGAATAAATGTGTTGCGCAAATGCTGAAATTTCCTGGATGATGAATGCAGCTGAGATCTAATTTGATCTACACAGMCCTAGATTGTAAGCTGCTCWCTTCCAGAAAGGTGTGCTCCATGTAATTGCTTAAATAATAACTTAGATGAACTTGTAAGGATAATTACATAAAGAAGGCAAAGCAAAACTGTGCACAGAAAACTATTTTTGAACGTGTCGTCATTATTCTTAGAATAACAAAAAATCATTAGCACACTAGAAGCATATTTCACTTTCAAAAGACAATCTTGTTAAGTGTAGCAGCTTGTTTACTTATCCTGGTTCTGTCCTGGCTACATATTACATTAATTAAACCAGTAGTGTAATCAGATAGAACAGAATTTTCTGCTAAAATGTCTTGCCTTTTTTAGAACGTCATTGATGAATTATGTTTTTTGTATATTATCTGTGATGTGAGGAACTGAAAAAAATGCCACATCATTGTCCTTCTCTTTCACACATAATGCAAAATGGATGAAAAGTCCTCCCTCTCTCCCAAATCTCCTGTCCCTGACTGACTGATGGAAGTGCGGCGCCCAAAATACACATCAGTCTCAGAGGGGCTGGGAGCAAAATTTGTCCTTTCCAGATGGTGCAGAAATTCCTTCTCTCTTGCACTGTATTTTACAATATTGACTCTTCTCCAGGACCTAAAGTGCATAAAGTTTACTCTTGTTCATGATTTTACAGTACCTTACTGTAACTTCTAAATCAGTGAAATTCTCTGAGTCCTTCCTTGCTGGAAATTCTCATGAACTCCATTTCCTTTCTACTTGCTCCTGAGGTAATTTTCCTGTTACTATTATGAATTTTTTAAATTTCTTTTTTCTTTTGCATCCTTGTTTTGCAAGTTCTGTTTCATCCAGGACAGTCTCCCAAAGAACTTTATTGCCTGAAAGTTGCAAAGCAGAGTTGACCAAAACTAGAGGCAGATATCTGACCAATGATTTAAGAGGTTACTCTACTCCCACTATTTCTGTTTGTCTAAATTCCTGTGGGTCAGAAATTTCTGTACTGCTGTAGACGGATATTTTTAATACATATTCTCATTATGGCAATATTTTAATTACAAATTGAAATAAAACTTTCCTACACTTTCACTGAAATTTAGAGATAGTCACAAATGTTTTCGTAATTATGAAATTTAGAATAATTAACACCTATTGCTAAGAGAGAAGTCCTAGATAACCTTTTGACACAGAATAATGAGTCTAAGGTATGGAAAGAACTTGTGTTTACATAAAATGCCATATTTATTTACGTAAAAATAACAGCTGTGAATTTAATTTTCTTCTAATTTTCTAGATCCTTTTCATATGTGAGAGGCCCTTGGAGTCATGATTGGTAGAGATACATAAAAAGTCATAATTTTTTATTTGCATGCTGAAAATAAAGCCCAAAGCTACCTGGTTGGATAGGCAGCAAAGCCCCGTGGTTTTGTAACCAAAATTTGCAGGTTGATATTCCAAGAGGAGTTTGGAAGTCAGTGAGTACTCTCAACACTCACTGTTTCACCAGGGAAACAGTGAAAGACTTTAAACTATTATTATGYCTTGTGTTAGGAAAAAATGGATTGATTTGGTTAATAGTAACAGGACCAAATTCAATTCCTAGAGTAAAGTAATAAGCATCGGGTTTGGACACCACTCAGAGATCAATGAAAATTAAATTGTACGGGTGCTCAGAGAGCTCCATTTTTCAGCATCTCCTCCCCAAAGGGCTGTGTGCTCTTGCATTGGATTAGGGCAGCCACTCAACCTGAGGCACACATTTGGTTGATTCACTCAGGTGACTGTTTTCCTCCTCCCTGAGCTACACCCTGCTCCCCACTTCATGACATGACTATTAGTTTTGTTCTTTATGGAACGATTAACAGAAATGAGAAAGAATCTATTACTGTGCTTAACTTCCTATTTCTACTTAGTTCTCCCACTTCAGTGCAATTTTCTGGAGTAATTTAATAATTCTGTAAGGGATAGGGGAAAGTGGAATTTGCTCTGTGCGTCCATCTGCTTTACTAAGAGGCATGGGGTTAGATTTTATTTCAGTTGTTATGTCCCTTAAACCTGCATCCACGCTGCACTTTCTCACCATGAATTTCACACTGGTTTCCTTTCTGAGGTTTACTGGGAATCCTTGAAGACAGACCTGGGTGCTCCATGTTTTTTGTATCCACCAGGGCTTGGAATGAGAGTTCTGCTAAGGAGTATCAGGGGACACCAAGTACGGACACAAGTCAGCCTCTCGCTCAAAAGAAACCCTACAACAAACTAAATTAGTGATGTAGCTGATGTAATTAGTGGTGTAGCTGAAAAAAAGTCTTGAGAGTTCTTGGACACTAAGAGAATCCTCAGCTACTAATTGTAAAAAAGGTCAGTGTCTTGTCATTTAACCCCTCTATAAATATAGATGTCACCGCCACTTGGTACTGATAGAGAAATATAACAATGCTCTAATTAGCAGAGTGCTTTTCCAGCAAGGCTAAAGCAGCTTCCTTGCTTTTCTTTCTTTGTGATCAGTTAATAATTGTGACATTTTTCTTGGCTTTAACTGTGTGTCCCTGAAGGCATGTTGAAGGCCCCCTGTGATCCCAGCGATGGGAATAGTGTTGCTGAAGTGATGGTAACAGAGACACTTATTAAAATCTGGCCCCTGCTGTTGGGAGTTTCCCAAGACTCCACTTTGGCAAAATTTAAAATAGAACTGCACAACGCCTGACAACTAGAAATTATGCTATAGCCCAAGTGCTGGGTGAGAATTAGAGAAGCAAGTATGGACTGTCATAACATCTGCAAACAGAAGTGATGCTGCATTGCCTGATGGTGCATTTAACAGATCGTTGGCTTTGTGGCTGGTGTAAAGCAGATCTCTTGGCATGCTGTGCACACAGAAAGATCACATGCTGCAGGGGGCTGTTTGGATGTTTGCAAGGCATTTGCAGTGTTTATCTGTTGTTCTCAAGTCTCAGGTGAAAATATGATGCCACTTTCTTTAAGCCTGTCCACCTGAACAGTATTTTAAATAAATACTCGTCATGACATGTATCAGAAGAGAACAAAATTGCTATTCAACTGGGACCAGTTTACACTGTCTCTTGAATCAGCAGCTTTTGTTTGTCTTGTAACTTACACAGCAATTCTGTTTTCACCTTTAGTGTTTACATCCCTTTCCCTTTCAGGCAACTGCAAAAGCCAGAAAATAGCCGTTGTGAGAAGGCTGCTGAGATTGGGAGCACCAAAGCAATCCCACTATCAGTTTACATGCCCAGTAAGAAATCAGAGATTGTTCAGCACATCAAACAGTGGAGATGGGGCCATGTGATGTGCAGTCCAAGGGCCAGATGGGATCTGCTGAGCCATATGAGGTGGTCTCCAGCTGCCCTCTCCCTGGATCTGAGGGATGGGGACAGTGGAGCAGAGCTGCTGGCTGGTGCTGCTAATGAACTTGAGCCACCACACACTATTGTCCATGCAAATATGGAAATATGCAAGTGTGTTTGTAAAAAATTATAATAAATGTCAAAGATTTCTATGCAAACTGGCTGTGGTGCTCGGGCTCCTCACAAGGAACCTGTATAAACTTCAGGACTGCAGAAGGAAATCCTCTTGGATGAGTGCATGGAGCTAAGGGCTGCCTTGCAGTGTGAGCCTGGGCTGCTCTTTGCTCAATAATAATGCAGGAAGTCTAGTAAAAACCCTCTTAGGTCATCTTTCATGCTCAGCTCTTGGGTACCTGAGCAAGAAGGGAGGCAAGGAATATTCTCAGTGTATGTACCTTCACTGCCTCAGCCCTTTGATTTCAGCAGACATGCACATGTAAAACCCCCACTACATCACAGAGGTTCTCGTGATGGATCTGAAAATGGCAGCATACTTGTCGAATTTTTATGCTGTGGAAAGAATTCTAATTATTTTAATTACTGTTTCTGAGTTACTGGGAAATAAACTCAGAGTCTTTCATTAGTGCATCCAGCTGTGCAAATGAAATATATAATCAATATAAAATGGTTTTGTCATACCCTGTTTGAACAACGATCTATGATAGTTTAAAATTCAGAGGGTTCTTCTGCGATAAAGTTCTATTAATGCTTTCATTAACAAGAAATTACATTACAATGTCTGTGGGGCTTACTTCAGTGAAAGGACAATTTCTTTGTTGGTAATTTCATCTTGACATTGCTCCCCTCTATTCAGCTGCCCGAAATGACATTTATTTAAAAATCAGCACTAATGCAGTAGTTAACCTTTCTCAATATTATTTAACCAGATAATGCAGAGATACAGTCACACAAATAATTAAACCTTGAAAACACCCATTTTACCCAGTGCTGCAAAAGTACAGCACAACTTCCACCATATTCTTTATTTCATGGATAGTACTTTTAAAATGGGAATGATGATCTTGAAATTATAAAAGAGTGTTGGTTGGCTGGCATACAGAATGTGAAGATTATTTTTTGTATGGAAAGGAAGCATGTAAAGATATTGTCAAAACATTTTTACTAATTTTATTTACTTTTAGCAAGGCACAGGATTCTGATGTCCTTTATATTATTTCTTTTATGATAAAACTAATACAGAAAAAGATATGAGGGAAAGGTTGCATGACTGAAAGATGCACAAATAGTTTACTCAACAAAGCCCTTAATTTTCATTTATTTGATTTATCTATTGACACAAAAAAGTCAGAAAAGAAATGTCTTCTCTCTTTTTGGGGGATAAATTCTGAGTGTGACCTCTCTCATGCAAATTATGTCTTTGCCTGGGGAAAGCAAAGTGTCTGTGTTGTGCTGTGGTCCATTGGGGAATTATGAACGATAGGCACTGGAAACTGAACTTCTACAGCACAAAACATGGGGAATATGCATTGATCTTGACTTGTAGCATCACTTCAAAAATGAGGTGAAAGTGCAGGGGTTTTGGTGTCCTGGAAGATTCTATTGCCACAAATCACTTTTTCACCGTCTCCCAAAAGTGCAAAGTTCTTGAAAATGGACACCTATAAAATGATTAGTTCATGTTATGTCTTATTTGAGTCTCCATTTATGAGGTTAGGGTGTTTTATTTGCCTGCTGGTGTTGACAGTCGTGGTGGAGAAAATCTTCCCATTTCTTTCACATGAAAGCTGAAATTCTTGTGCAGTCACTTGATTTTAGGAACTCTGATCAGCTGCAGGGAGATCAACTTAATAACCAAATCCCTTGAACAGATATGGCTGCTTCTGTTACAGCATTTTCAGTGAGACTGAAAATAGTTCTGGTCTATTAGGACCCAGTGAATGAGAACAGGTTCTGTGTTATCCTAAATCCATTTTGATCTGCTCATAACAATAGACTGCAACGCTATATGAGCGAACGAGCTGGGGATTTCTTTCCTCTGGATAAATCCCAGGGTCACGGATGGATGTTGATACCAAAATTGGTCAGATAGAAACTTTCTAAGACAGTTTTGAGCAGTAGAAAGCAGATATTCATTATTGTAGGGTTCTGGGCACTCGGGGGATGCTTCCTCTCATTGAGCACGCAGAGC